>JAFVLL020044718.1:28580-51080 GCA_021397915.2 Tor tambroides
CCAAAGAATGGTTAAAGAAGAACAAAGTTAATGTTTTGGAATGGCTGAGACAAAGTCCAGACCTTAATCCAATTAAAATGTTGTGGAAGGACCTACGCAATCCGTTCATAGGAGGAAACCCACCAACATCACAGAGTTTAAGTGGTCCTGCACTTAAGGAATGGGCTAAAACTCCTGCATGTTATTGTGCAGGACTGATCAGCAATTACAAGAAACTTTACCTTCAGTTACTGCAGCAAAAGGAGGTCACACCAGATACTCAAAGCAAAGATTCACATACTTTTGCAACGCACAGATATGTAACACTGGACAATTTTTCTCAATAAATAAATGACAAAGAAAATATTTTTCTCTCACTTGTTTGATTCGGTTCTCTTTGTCTACTTTCAGGACTTATATGAAAATCTGATAATGTTTTGGGTCATATTTATGCAGAAATATAGAAAATTCTAAAGGGTTCACAAACTTTCAAGCACACTGTATATATAAATATAAGGTGAAATTTTGACTTGGCGACCAACTGAAAATAAGTAAAATAAAAAATAATAGTAAGCACAAAATCGATTAAAACTGAAATAAAAATTTAAATAGTACATAACATTTTTAAATCTAAAATCATTAATAAATACTATAATAGTTCATAAATAATACTGTAATAACAATGATGCATGCTCACACTCAAGCACACACATGAAAATGAAGTGTACTCAGAGCTTTTCTTGTCTGTTAAAATCAATGTGCTAATAATAACCTGCCCTTTTTCTGACGGACAGAGTTTGTGGTCGATCGGTACACAATTACACACAAAAATGTTATTCTCGAATATCTCACATATGCAAATATTTGCACTCCACATACACATTCTATTTTTTTTCTTTAAAAAACTGCATGTATAAATGATATGTTGTGTTTTTAAAGCAACAGCTCACCAAAAAATGAGAACCTTCATTGTATGGAAAAGAGCAGCCTGAACATTCTTCATAACATTTCCTTTTGTGTTGCCCGAAAGAAAGAAAAGGAGGTTTGTAATTCCAAGAGGGTGATTTAAATGACTGAATTTTCATTTTTGGGTGCATGATTCATGTTTTATTTTGGGTCTAATTCAGAGCTTCCTGCTTCTGACACACTGGTGAGCAAAACTTTGATGTTTTGTTGCCTTTTGTGAGATGTATTTATTTAGTGGTTGAGACCGAAAGAAAAACGGAGCCAGATGACAAACGAAAGAGCAAAAACAGAGTACAATGATGTAAAAAAGACCGGTTGGCCTCCATATTAAGGAAGGATAGGGCTGTCCACCCTTTCCATGTTCAGCTCTATCATTTACAAAGCATGGCAGTATTTCCTAAAGGGAGCAGGGAGCACACATGGTGCTTCCTTCTGATAGCGTTCAGGCAGACACCCAGCATCCGTAGTTTAGGACGACTCTCACAGTTACACAAGACGCATACATGCTAACATACGCAGACATGGCATTTCCTCGCCTTCCTGCGAGCGAGGAACTCGCACAGAGGAGATGGGAATCCAGCAGGCTCAGCGTTTCTGCGAGAAAATGTCCGCTGCCTGAGACGCTGGGGTCTTTTGTCACCCGCTGCATGAGCATCAAAGGCAAGAAAATAGACCCCGACTCATTTGTACGCCAATATGAAACACACAAGCCCGTACACGGGGCTGTCAGGAGGCTCGCGGTCTGACAGGAGGCACCAGGGGAGAGGTGTGAAAGGATGAGTCATCCCGCTCTCGCTTTTGGAGGAGGGAGGGCTGATGGACGAGCAGAGTGAAGAGATGTGAAAGAGATGCAGAGTTGGGGAGAATATAATGGGGTTTCCTTTAGATATGATCTCATCGCCCCATGTTCCCATCATGCAACATTCATGGTGATGAGGTCAGCATGGCGCAGTGGGAGCTTGCGTGCCTGCTGTTCAAAGTGCATTAACGTGTACACTTGCACAAACGGTAAAACATTTAAACCTCTGGTCTGTCAGAAAAATTCATATACTACCACCAACATGCACATATTTAGAGAGTGGGTCTGAAATCTGCGTATGAATATTTTCACGAACAATCTGCGTACGAACATTTTCACGAACAATCTGCAAACGAACATTTTCGTGAACAATCTACGTACGAACATTTTCGCGAACAATCTACGTACGAACATTTTCATGAACAATCTGCGTACGAACATTTTCACGAACATTCTGCGTACGAACATTTTCACGAACAAACCATGATTCACGAATAGTTTGTTTAATAATTTTTTTCTAATTGAAAAAATTTATTGTAAATTAATAAAAAATGTATAGCACACGTATGCAAAAAAAAAAACCCTTAGACTTAAGATGAAAATTTTTATATAGAGATTTAGATCTTTACAAAGCGTCATGTTTACTGATAATCACTAGAAGCAGTAAATGAAAGGTTCTTCGAAAAGCCCTTAAATGGAAATGGTTTGGGTGGGTTTTAAGCAAATGACTAATCTCCGACACGCGGTCGCTCATTTAGAATAGTAGTAGTAGTAGTAGTATATATTTATTTAATGCCATGTCAGCATCATAGGCTATTTTCATGGCAAAAACAATTTAAAAAATACAAGTATAACAAATACAATAAAAACCAGCAAACAAACAAACACAAGCTATATTACCGATCATTTAGAATAACAAGGTCAAGAACAAATTCATGTGAATATGCAGGTGTTGTGAATTAAGCTGAAATTTTGTGAGAAGTTCTCCTGTGAGTACAAATATGAAATAATCCACGCAATTATTAGCGAATGAGATCCAGTGTTCCAAAACGTAGTAAGCCACCTACTAATGGAGTATTTTAAGGGCACACTTCTGACTGTTCTAAAAAGGTCTGCCTCCTAAAAGTGCGTTCACACCATGTCGTAATTATGAGATTCCAAAATGTAAAAAGTGTTCACGTCCTCGTAGAACTTGTAATTACACCTAATAAACTAGGAATTCTCTGATAGCTACGACTTGTATCACCTGACGGCCACAGATTCAGCCTGTTTAGGCATTGATAGCGTTACGCATAATTCTGAGTCTGAGGGCGTGAACAGCACTGAGTAGAATGTCATGTGTTGTCTTCTCGAAATTACGGTAATTACAACATGGCATGAATGCAGCATAAGTTACCAAATTTAGTCCAAATTCAAAGGAAGCATCAAATCTGGGAAAGCAATCCCAGAGTGCATTGCAATTAGCTTGAAGATTGAGGACAACGTGAGAAATGTTAATTTTAAATATACTCAAGGGCCATTCACTCAAAACATATTTTTTGTATTCCACTGGTCTACTTTTCCATGAAAACATGACTAGATGGACACATTTGACCATTGAGCTTACATTTTGCACACAAGATGGCTTTCTATGAATTAGTCACTGAAGTTAAAAGTTGATCTTAAAAAAAGTCTCTAAGTTTTTTCACATTTATTATTATTTTATTTGTTATATAGCCTAATTATGATAAATTATTTATAAAAAAAGAATTCTTACCTAATATTTGTGGACAGCGCTTAGAATATCGCATTTAGTTCGCTAATAGCGAACTCTACTGAAAAAAATTGCAAGTCAAGTCCATAGTGCGCTATTTGTTGCTGATGTAGAAAGTTACAAGTTCGTCACTTATGAGGTTACATGGCTAACAGGACGCTATCTTAGAAGGTAGCTGTCTATATAACCAGTAGACAGTGAGGTTGCTTCATTTTAGTACAAAGCCCATGTGGTGACTTTATTATACACTCTTTTTATTACTTGTCTTTCCCTTTCCACTCGGTTTTAAATTTTAAAACTAAACCCTTAAACTTAACCCACATAAGTTTCCGGTGACGTGCAGTTTGTCTGTAAACACAAATCTGCTGCGTTGCGTGACAAAAATCACAGCCAATTGGAAGAAATTTGGTCTCTACAATGTAGGTGAAACTTGATCTAGGTGACCTGCGCTCCCCTCTTGTCATGATTCCCTCAGGCATGCCTTGTGATAGAGCTGATGTGTCTTAGGACACTACTGTGACACACACACGCACACGTCTTCTCCTTTTTAATCTGAGGCACAAAAGAATCACTATGAAACCCACAAACTTGGTAGTTTGCCAGCACACGCACACACCATATTCTTGCACATATGCTCGCACACTTGCATGTGCACACAAACAAACACACTGCTGAGTCTAGGACTTTGGCTGCATGCTATATATATACACACACTCAAGAATTTACAGTGATGCATGGAAGACCATATAGATAACAGTCTAATGGCTTTACCCAGCATCCTTTGGATCGTATTACTAAGAATTTCACCTAGTATTCCATTTAAATTCCACAAAACCTCTCAAGAACAACTTGGCTCCTCAATGCATCTCTCTTATTTGTCAGTTTTCATTGTCACAGGATTCCCGCACTTATAGAACAATTTCTAGCTCATTAAATTTGAATATAGCACACACACAAATTTCAATATTTCAAGAACTAGAAATATATATATATATATATACTACAATTTTACATATTTCTAGCTCATGAAATACTTCTGAAATAATGAAAATGCTAATGAAAGAAATGTGTGTGTGTGTAACATGAATGTATTATTATTATTATATTTAGATATTTCATGAACTAGAAATATATGTATTATAGCTAATATTTAATAATAATATAATAAATGCAATTTTAATTATACATTTAAATACTTCATGAGCTAGAAATATATAGAATTATATGCATTTTAGCACATAAAATAAATAACGCATATTTTACATACATATAATTATTAAAAATATGTAAAGAACTGTAAATATATAATTAATATTTCATGAGTTATGAAATGCTCTTTGTGAGTGAAAAGTTAAAGAAATTTACTAATGACCTTAAAATTCACTAAAATTTCCATGACTACAGTTACACTCTTTTCTATTTTGATGTGTTTTATTGGCATGGCAAACCTTTGTACATTCGTATTACCAAAGCATTTGCAGTTACATGCAAAAAACAGACATACTAAATTAATAATATTAAAAAAAACAATCCAACCCTTTCTGGTTTTCTATTCTTGTCTCTGTCTCTTTGTCTTGTTTTCTTTCTCTTACCTGCTGTGTGCCATGCTGTCAGATGCCCCTGGATGTCTCCAGGGCTAGGACTACACAGAGCGGAGGATAGGGTGACTTCCATACTGAGTGTGTGTGAAGGAGAGAGAGAACCGAAATGCAGGCCAGCACAATGCAATGCCTCTGACCCAATGTTTGTCTGCTGCCAACCTCTCTAACTCACCTTTATCATTCAGTCTCTCTAATAACAAAAATAACCTACCAACTATATAAAATTACACACTTCAAACAATAACTGCATACATGAAATAATTAAAATCATCATTATTAACCATAACACAAACAATAACACCAAACTATTACACTCTGGCACGCTTTCAATAATCCCAAATGAAACTCAATGGAATTAAACCCTGCATTTTACATCCTACATATAAATCACTAAGGACGACTTCAGTATTCGATTCAACAAATAGGCTGGTTAAATACACCAAACGCATTTGTATTCTATAATAACTTACCATATAAAGTGATACGCAGCGTTTCAGGCGTCTATTTGTAAACGAGCATCCGTTGGAAATATTCTCAGCTTCCCTCGCGTATTTTTCTGGAGGCTACACAAAAAATTCGCTCCCCAACGTCTTCAGACGTCCGCTCACTGTTGTTTTTATCAATAAATGATGCCCGCTGTCCGACCAGGACGAGGCATGTAGTGGTGCGCGCGTCGCTCCGCAGTGCTCTAGCGCTCGAGCGCTCTCCCTCCTCTGACGTCAATGCATTCCAGCTTGAGTGAGTGAGGGAGAGAGAGTTGAGGCTGGGCCACATGAAATGTTTCTGAAGTCTCAAGAACACTATTATGCAACTGGCTATAATTAGGTGAAGGGACCGAATGGAAAAACAGCACTCGGACTGACATTCCGCTCATTTATGTGCGCTATGGATCACTTTCATGTCAGAATGTATATGCAAATAAGCCGACTCACTTTTGCAGTCTGAACATTCTTAGAATGCCTGTAATGAATATGTAGGATGCAGGCAAATTGCGAGAGCAACCGAAGAATGAAATAGCTTTTGTTAAACGTACAGTAAAATATGGCTGTTGCAAGTTTGTCAAACTATAAAATGTGAAAAAATGCTGTTGGGCGTTCCGAATTCGAATCCCAACTCGAGGACTTTTCCCAGTCCCGCCCCCTCTCCCACTTCCCTTCCTGTCAGTTCTGATCTGTCTTATCCAAAGACAAAAATGCCACAAAAAAAATAAATAAATAAAAAAAGTAAGAAAGCTGTTCTTTCTAATAATCAGTGAATCCCTAACATTTATTACTGTTTCCACAAAAGCAGCACAACCATAATAATAATAAACGCTTATTGAACTCTAAATCAGGATATTATAGAATGATTTCTGAAAGATCATGTGACACTGAAGACTGGAGTAATGATACTGAAAAGTCAGTTTTGCATCACAGAAATCAAAATGTATTAAAAATAGAAAATAGTCATTTTAAATTGTAATGATATTTCACTGTTTTTACTTTGTTTTTGAACAAATAAATACAGCCTCGATGAGCACACAAAAACATTAAAAAAAACAAACCCACACTTATGAACGTAGGCTAGTGCTAAACAAAATCTAAACAAATGTGATGATTTGTGGAATTCTGCCAGTTCCCATTTCTACGCATTTCTTCATGTAAAACAGCTAAATATTGAATTATAATTAAATTCTCTATAAATAAGGCATTTCATAGTTTTTACTTATACTTTACTTTGAAAAACATATTTTCTGTAAGGTAACTTACAGTTAACCCATTAACTGGCACTTTTACCATCTTATTCGCTAAAATTAGTAGCATTTTTACAGTGCAGATTTATGGAGCTTTACAGAAAACTCATCAGGTCACCATGTTTGCACTGTGCACTTCTCAGAAGTACATGCCAACTTTGTAATACAATGAAGTTTAAAGCTTCAATAACAGCAGCTGAATGGGGTTTTATGAGGTCAGAGAAGTATATTAAAAGATTTTAAGGGGGAAAGAAGATATTCATTTGGGAATTACTACTATTATTTTTATATCACTGTGGTGTCTGGGACTGCAGATGTAGAATCAGTCTGAAGGTTAATAGTGGCAAATATACAAGCCACAACAGAGGACATTCTTAAGATTCCAGAAGACTGGGGCAATTGATCAAGAATCCATTCACTCACTTCCTTTCTACGCTGGAGCTGACTAACTGACTGACATCCTCAAAACACCGGAGTCAAGGAGACCGTGGTGTCATCTAAACACCAAGCGCAGTGAATTGCCTTTAAACAATCAGAAAATTACATACTTATAATGAATAGCACAAGCCCTTCCGATAGCTCTGTTTTGTAAGCTAAAAATACTTGCATTGTTCATCTCTTCATATTTACTACGTCAAGAACAAACGTTGGTCAGACCACATCCATGAGGGTTTTATTAGAAACAGGTTTGACGATGATCAAGTTGGAAGTTCTTTGCAATGAGTGTACGCTTTCATCTGTGTTAGTCAACAGGGGCACAATGTAACTATTAAGAGGAGAGAAAGACAGACTCTCCCCATGGGGAACAAATGACGCTCATACATGGTGGAGAACACACTGGTTACTATGGGAACCAATGGCATAACTTGTCAGCTCGATCTACGCAGGTTGCAAAGCCCACCGGATCTTCATCTAGACTTGCATATGAGGGTGCATTAATATGTAAATTCAAAAGTACACTGACAAATTAATAAAGGTCAACTGAACTGATTTAGCTCAGCCTTACAGTACCTGGGGGCATTTCTACATTGAAATATATGGTTACTCTTGCACAATTTCATCACGTGGGTATGATTATGGATTTATATTACCTGTCAAAATGCAGGCTCGAACAATGACAGCATCCCGTGTGGCCTATTTTTGTTCATTTTATTGCATAAGCGAGGGGAAAAAATATCTTCACAAGTTCAAAATTGAGTCTAATTTCAAAACTAATTATAATCTTCTGAAGTATTGGGAGGTGTTTTTAATTTTGATAAGTTTATGAAATGGTGCATCAGAGTAGGCCTATTAGTTTTATATTGGAAGACAAAAGCAGAAGCAGTTATTGTTTAAACCATTGTAGAATAAGTATCAAAATAAAATAAACTGTGGGAAATTCTTAAGAAATATGTATCTGTATTTGATTATTTCATTTTTGGACATACTGGGTACATGAAGCTGATGTCTACTGAATTGTCAAAACAGAGGACTGCCTGTGTGATGTAGTACTGCCACCTTGTGACCAATCTAATAACTTTAAAACTACATTGCAAAAATGCAACTGTTTTATATAGTACTGTCGCATGTACAGTACTTTATCATGTCTGAAAACGTAACAGAACATTTCTGAGACTAGAAAATAAACGTATTCTCCAATGAATCTATGATAAAGTTCAGCTTATAAATATGAATTACGTTAGACTAATATTCCTGAAGCACCAAGTCAAGCTAATTAATATTCATAAATATTCGGTCTTTCAGCAAATCAGATCAACCTACTGTGCGAACGTCATGTTAAACAATGAATATTTATAAACTAGTAAGCGTTTGCCATAATCTAGGGGCGGGGCTTGAGGTTCAGACGAAGCGTGACGCCGTTATACTGATCCGGAAGAAAATTTTATATAAACTCTTAACGCCTGATTCACACGGGGCGTCGGCGTCAACGCTTGACAGAGGGCGTGTCTGAAGCTTGCTGCTGACGCGCCGTCATAGTGACAACAGCCAATCACATGCTTTTCTGGTGTTGCCTGAACGGGATTGGCTAGCGTCTGCCTTGAGGTATTTGCATAAGGTGATCTGATTGGCTGACGCCTGCGTTGGCGCTTGAAAAAGATGAAGGTTTTCAATCAGATCAACCTACTGTGCGAACGTCATGTTAAACAATGAATATTTATAAACTAGTAAGCGTTTGCCATAATCTAGGGGCGGGGCTTGAGGTTCGGACGAAGCGTGACGCCGTTATACTGATCCGGAAGAAAATTTTATATAAACTCTTAACAACTGACGCTATGTATAAAAGCTTGGTTATTTCATAACGGAGTTTATAAGGAGTAGAAAATGACCTTGTTCAGGCAAGCCCTACGCTTCACTTCTCCACGGCTGCCGTTTATTTGCAGGGGGTGCAGGACATATTCTGCTCAAGTAAGTCTAGGTTCATTCTTGTTCATTGTTACATAAGTCTTAGAAATAGAATAAAGACGTAGTCACCAAGGGCTACAGTCTGTTTACGCGGTTAATAAAGTACAAGACATTGAAATATTTTCCCTTCAAAATTAAAACAATAAAAAAAATATTATTTATTATTTAAAATAATTAACAAATATTAAAAGAAAACTACATTTTCAAATAAATATTAAAAATTATATTAAAAAATAATGATTAACTTACGTGTCACCAGAGAGTCGTGCAGGTGAACATTCGGTATATTTCTCGCATTGTTTATTCTAGGCTGGAGCCGTCGAGCGGGTCATTCCAGCGTTTCGCTCTGTTAGTGGAGATGAAGGGGTGTCTGTGAGCTCAGCTGTCAGAGAACAGCACGGCAGGGATGAGTCTGTGCACAGGTGAGATTTCACTGCCATACCTGAGTGTCACCTGCCTTTTAATAATATGCAAACAGTGCAGCAGTATCTCCGCCCACAGTTACAAATAAACCAACTGCAGAGTCAACCATTAAAAGCAGTAAGTAAATTATTAAATCGACCATCTAGTGAGTCCATTCAATATTCACCAGGAACTTGATTTTCACCACTTCTCTTTTCTGCCAGACACATATAATCATCCACAGCAATAATATTTAGGCACAATCAATCAATCCTCAGTATTTCACAACCAACCAATCAACTCAAAATACATTTTCCATTAAAATAAATGTATAAATTACAATATAAATACAACACATTACATTTTACGCTGCATTTTAATATGATTTGCATGTTGTTATTTATATTCATGGTATTTTGTCTTGCTGTGTCAGATGCCAACCACCAGATGTGGTGGTGTTTCCTCGATCTGTAGAGGAGGTCAGTGCCCTTGCCAAAATTTGTCACCACCACCAACTACCCATGATCCCATTTGGCACAGGGACAGGCGTGGAGGGAGGTGTTGGTGCTCTGAAGGTTTGTCCAGTTGAGAATAGACAGTGCCAGTGTCAGATTACAGACCTAATCTTCATTAGAGGAAAAATAAGTAGTTTTGATATATATAAAAGCTGACATATTTGTGTACTGTGTTTTTCTTAGGGTGGAGTGTGTTTCAGTTTGAGAAAGATGGACCAGGTTCTTGATCTTCACCAAGAAGATTTCGATGTGACGGTGGAACCAGGTGTGACACGCAAAGGCCTGAACTCATACCTGCGTGACACTGGTCTCTGGTTTCCCGTCGGTCAGTCAAATTCTTGTGTATTATGAGTACAAAGTAGACCAGTTTAGTTAACTAAATCTAAACAAGATCAACATTTCTCTTTTCATTTAGTTCAGCTTTATATACTAAAATAACTAAAACTAATGAATAACAATAAAACTATAGCCATATTTAAAAATAAAAGTAATAAAAATGACACAAACTCAACAAAACTATTAAGATAGACTAAAAATAAACTAAAATAGAACATAAAAAATAAAACCTGATACAAAATGAATAAAAACTGTATAGAATACTAAATATCTGATAATGAAATAACACTGATTGGATGTTAGAGTACACACAATAATTCAAGCCTAAATTAAATGTTTAACTTGGGCATATTTGCCATATGTTATATTATTGGAAATGATTAATGGTTAAGAAATGTATTTCCACAGATCCAGGTGCCGACGCATCTCTCTGTGGCATGGCTGCAACTAGTGCATCAGGCACCAACGCAGTCCGCTATGGCACGATGCGCGAGAACGTCCTGAACCTGGAGGTGGTTCTAGCGGATGGAACGGTCCTCCACACAGCAGGGAAGGGCCGTCGTCCAAGGTATGACTGCAAAATTACAATCAAAGTAGATTTTAAACTAAATCTTTTGTTGTCTGCATTTGATTTTTCCCCTTTTGATGCAACACCCTTTCAGAAAGACATCTGCTGGTTACAACCTAACAAACCTTTTTGTGGGCTCGGAGGGAACTTTGGGTATTATTACCAAAGCCACGCTTCGGTTGTTCGGTGTTCCTGAAAGTATGGTATCGGCTGTGTGCTCCTTTCCATCCGTCCAGTCAGCGGTGGACAGCACCGTTCAGATCCTGCAAGCTGGAGTGCCCATTGCCCGTATCGGTGAGCATTGTTTGAAGCACATGGTCACAATGTGCTTAGTTTGCTGCCTCTATTGGCATTAACGTAACAAAAAAACACTTAGTCTCCTGTGTTGTGAACTTGTAAAGTCACAGACTGTGGCACTCGAAACTATATGCATGCCTAGTGTGCGATTTAGTGCAGAACTCTATTCATTTCATTCTAATCTATTCACTGAAGCCTCCTGCAATAACATAAACATTAATTCAGTAGGAAACACCGTCCTTTATTCATAGTCAACACCGAACGCAGTCAAGGGTTTAATGAATTGCTTGGTTCTCAGAACCACAATGTGTTTCTTCTTTTGCAGTCCACTCAGGGAAAAATATTCCACCAGTAGCTCCATCCAATTTATGAGTAATCAGGCATGACCGCTCTCTTAGATTTTTAAATCGAGGCTGCACTGAAGCATCGATTTTTAAGCCTCGGCTTTCTACACACAAAGGCTTCACAAGACTTAATCGTTGTTGATACGTTCCATTTACAGAATTCTTGGACGACGTGATGATAAACGCATGCAATCGCTTCAACAACCTGTCCTATGCGGTCACTCCCACCCTCTTTCTGGAGTTCCACGGGAGCTCCAAAAGCATGGAGGAGCAAGTATCCATCACTGGTATATGTGGATAAAATATACAACCAACAACAAATTTCTACAGAAACAGTATTTTATAAAAGCAAAACAATGTAGAAAGCATCATTTTCTGTGTGTTCAGAGGCCATCACACGGGATAACGGAGGCTCAGACTTCGCCTGGGCAGAAGATGAGGAGACTCGTGGCCGGTTATGGAAAGCCCGTCATGATGCGTGGTATGCTGCCCTGGCCCTGAGACCTGGATGTAAGGTGGGAACACTCACAACAACATGAATCTGACTCAGACAAGTGCAATTTATCTTCTTGTAACTTAGAATATACACTTTACAGACTTTTTATCTTTATGCAAATATAATAATGCTTTTGTGCTTAATTTTTGTGCTGTTGTGCATAGTGCAGTGTAAAAAGAATGAGTGTTATTAAAGAGGTTTCCCAAACACCAGATAGCCACGCCCCAAACTCATGCCATTGGTTGAGCCACTGTTGCTGTGCTAGGCTGGTCGGAATGCCCAAATAAACAGTAATGTTTTGATAGCACCCCAAAACACATTTTTATTAAGGAAAACTGGCCAACAAATTGCTTAATTAAAGTTGTGAATGAATTTAAAGTTGTAATAGGACCGGGTATTTTTAACATTAAAAAAATTACACTCATTTTCCTGGCATATTCTACATATTTGAGTGCTCTCAACTACCTCATGTTACAGTGAAGACTAAAGAACATCAAATTAGCAAAAATGTACTAAGAGTTATATAATAATAATAACTATATTATAATTTACTAAGATAATATAATATTAATTATATTATACATTAATATATTTTTATTTCTTATTCCAGTCAGTCTGTTCATACAGTATTTGCTTAAAAAATCATGACTGTTACAAAACAGGTTTCCCAAACATTCTGCCATAGGTCAGCAAAACCAATAGCCAAACTCAAACCATTGGCTGAACCAGTTGCTATGCTGGGCTGGTCAGAATGCTCAAGCAAACAGAACAATGTTATAAAAGCACCACACAGCCACAGTTATAAACTATTTAGAGAAAACAACCTACAAATAGCTTTTTATGAATATTAAGTTAGTAAAGTAGAACGTATTCAGAACTCAACACTTTACAAAAATGTACCTATTTTCTTACAGGCATATTCTACAGATGTCTGTGTGCCAATCTCAAGACTGCCTCAAATTATAGTGGAGACAAAAGAAGATCTAATCAGAAACAATATTACCGGTAGTTTACCAAGTTTGATTTTCTCATTTAGTGTTGAGAACTGTTTTTAACTGCTGATATAATGTTTACATTTTTCCTACTGTAGGTCCTATTGCAGGTCATGTGGGTGATGGAAATTTCCATTGTTTAATAGTACTGGATCCCAATGACCCAGACGAGGTGCAAAGGGTTCACTCCTTCACTGAGAGACTAGCCAGGTACTTCTATTTAATTCCTTTCAGCAGTTTTGCTCCCTTACAATGATCTTCTGAGGCGGCTGAGAGGGACTGGCTGCAGCTTTTGTGTACATTGTCAGTTTTGTTTTGTGTAGCAGTCAATACCAGGATTATTTCTCAAAGTGTCTTCTGCCATTTGGAGAGCGTTTATTGACAATGACAGACATAGAGGGTCTAGTGTCTGGCTTTGGAAATAATAAAGGTCCTACCTGCCTTCAGTCATTACGGGTAAAGTGCAGTCTCTGTCGGATACAATGGACGAGTGATCAGCGCTGACCAGCGGCCAAAGAGAAGACAAATGTTGCAATCTCATTTGCTTCAACGAAACCTGGCTGACTTGATACTCAAGAGTTCTTCCTGATATGAGCAAATGGAGTTGGACTTGCCCTTTTACTGAATGACAGACATGATGTAACTGTAAAAGCACAATTTTGCAAAAACTATAGCTATTTATTAACTGCCAAAGGAGTGTTTGCACACTGAAGTGAATATTCTGAAAGGAGAAGAAATGTTATTGAGTTGAACTTATGTGGAAACTTATGTGAAGAAATTGATTTCAGGCTTGCTACCTGAAAGTACAGAGGAACTTGACCAGGCCTAGTTGGATAAATCTGTTCAATCAATTCAGCTTCAATACCATTCTGTCTGTTAAAGGAAAGTAAAGTAAAGGCTGGAAACTGGGCATCGTACTGAGGACTTAAAAATTGTTCCGAACACAAGAATCTCAATGAAAAACAATGTCTTTTAAAATCTTATCAAAAGTTTAATCATGTTTGATTTCCTCAGACTGGATGGAATTTTTGTCTCAAGCTAAAAAAATCGGAGACTGTGCCCATCATAAACAGCGTTGGGGGTAACGCATTATAAGTTATGCTAGTTATGTAATCAGATTACTTTTTCAAATAAGTAACACAACTTACTCTGTTTTCTCATTTATTCACTGATATTTAGTAACACAATTAGTTACTTTTCAAGGAGTAACACAATATTGTATGCATTACTCTTAAAAGTGACTTTCCCCAACACTGATCATAAACTATGCAGTTTCCTCTCAAATCTGTCAACTCCCAGCTGCCCAGGGTCTGCAGACTGGCTCTGACTTTCGGCAACTAGCATCAGTTCCTCCAGACTGCAAATCTGGGCAAAAATGGCATGTTTCATCTTATCACATTTAGTCCATAATTTCACTTTACAAAAATAATTCAGACTTGTCCTATTGCAGCAAAAATTGTGGTTATAGTATACAAGGTGTACCTTGTCATGTCGAACAGTGGGAACCTGCATGAACAAGATGAGTAGGAGTTGGATTTCTGCTGCGCCAGGGAGCCCCCAAGACTAGTCTTCATCATTCAGTTGGAGAATGTGGAGGTGGAAACACCTGGGAATATGAATTGGACTGGACAGACAGCTCAGCTGCACAGATTCTGCTTCCTGAGGAAACTTTGGTCTTTCAGTGGTTGCAGGCTGCTAAACTTGTTCTTCCAGTCTGCCAGCCACACTGAGGTCTTTTGGGGCAACAATGCCAGATCTAGTGATTCTAAGCATCTTAATTGATCAAAATGGCCAGATGTGTTACTCGTTTCACCCTATTTATTGCAAGTAACAATTACAGTGGAAGAATACATGCTCCTGTTGCCTTTCTCTATGCAGGAGGGCACTGGCGATGGACGGAACTTGTACCGGTGAACACGGGATCGGCCTAGGAAAGAGGGCCCTGCTCAGAGAAGAGGTTGGTCCTTTAGCCATAGAGGTCATGCAGGGCCTCAAGGCCACTCTGGACCCCAAAAACCTCATGAATCCAGGAAAGGTGTTGTAATTCATGCAAACCAACCCAGAACACTGAAGAAAATACTCTGCACTAGGCTTTCTGACCACTAGATGTCTGGAGAATGAGGCTTGTTTTAGATTTAAAAAATGATAATGATTTAAATTAGATTGTTAACAAAATCTGCACATGCAAAACATTTTTGTGAAACGTGAATGAGATTTAAGCTCCTTGTGTGATTATTAAGGAGTAAATCATTTCTAATTTAGTATTATTGTGAATGCACAGTATTAATGTACGGGGCTGAATTTTCTAAGAGCCTTGAAAAAGTATTATTCCGTCCTTTTATTTTGCTTTTCCATGGCAATCTCACACCACTTTGAAATATGAATGAATGTGAAATCATTGTGCCTTGGCAAACTTGTTTAGTTTGGCCATTTGCCCTTCTACATTTCTTTGAATATATTTATTTGTATGGATATATTTGCTTCTAAAACAGAACTCAAAACAAGCTTAATGTGATGCAGAAAACATTGTAATAAACTGAAAATAATGTCTCTTGTTCTTTCTTAAGTGATTTTTTTTTTTTTTTTATTATTTGACCCTTTTTGTATATTTGCAGTGAACTTAATAAAAGAAAGCAACATCTGATCTTATTTCATCTTGTTTTAATTATATGTATGATCATCATCATTACTCGTCCCACAGATTGCACATCAAAATCATCAGACACGTAGTTTGTACCTCCTAAAAACAGGCATCCGTTCATGTCCCTGGAAAAAAAGAAAAGAAAAACATACAAAATAACAGACAAAAATAAGAAAAGGATGGGTTTCGAGAGTGCCGAGTCACTTTTCCGCAGCCCATGCTGCACAAGATAGTACTACGCTACCTGACTCTGTTTTTATTATTTGTTTGATTTCTTTTACATGGTGAGGCGAAATTGTTATCCATTGTTTTGATGGATGGTGTTTGTATGCCCTCATTTACAGGCACAAAGCAGAAAAAACTCAGAAATGCTCTATTTCTATCCAACACAAAAAGTAATAGGTTGTCAAATATTTTCTTGCGGTTATTTTTTTCTACCTTTTTCATTTTACTCCTTTCATTTTGTTTTTTTATTTGTTTTGACTTTTTTTATTTTTTACAATTTCAGCAACATTATTTTCTAACAGTGCTTGCTGTTTATACAGTAGACAGAGGCATCCTGAAGGTTAAATAGATTTCTTGTGAGGTTTCTCACAGATTTTTCAAAAATAAAAAGTAAATGCAGATCATAGAAATGATCTTGTAATAGATTCACACCAGTATATCTGGGCTTTACATACAGTAGTGAAGCAAAATTAGCTTACCAGACGCAAGCTGGTCGGTCACATACAGAAAACATGGGAGGATGGACAGAAGCCGAAATCACACACACATACACACACACTGAATACGTACTCGAGGCTTTTACAGGGAAACTGTCCGAATATTATGGTCAGCGCTTCATAATACCTGCCCAAAAGAACTGCAGATGAAACTAGGAAAATAGCTTTGAGCTTCTTATCGTTTCAGAATCCATAGGGGAAAGACATCTATCGTGAATTGTAAACATTTGAAGACCGATCGACAGTGTATATTTCTCTCCGTGTATGACCGTAAACCCCCATCCCAACACACATGCTGATGTCTTGGACTTCCTCTGGCACTAACAGGAAACACAATTTACACATTTCCCTGCCTGTGGACACATGATCACACACATGCACACACAGAATAAGTAAATCTACGTCCACCGGCTGTCCAACACATCACTAACGAGTGAACTCCTCCCACGAACCAGGTGTGAAACCCCGCCCCCTGCCACACTCCTCTAATCAGCATCGTTTGATTGACAGGACAGGTATGGCCTCTGGATTGGTTTGCAAAGCGTGGTCTACTTCCTACTTATTTACTGCATATACCCCGCCCCTTGTGTTGCCCCACCCCCTCTTTCCCATCTCATTCAGTCTGATTACATACACAAGGAGAGAGGACCGGGTCAGACTGAACACACACACGCCGATAAGTACACAGAGTTATGTAGAGGGGGCAAGAAAGCGAGACATTTTCCAAAGCCAGAGATCCGGTGTCGGTGGTTTTGCCGTGAAGGAGCCGGTTAGCAGTTTAGCAGTCTCTAGCACAGTGGGCAGGAGATTCTGGGATTCTGAAAGTGGTAATGATGGTGTTGGCTGGATGAACGCTTTTATTTGGTTCAGTTTTGCGATGACACATTTCCGTTTCGGTAGGTTTCGATCGAATTGGTTGGTAGATTGATTTATTTGGTTATTTTTGTGTCAGGATATCCAGGTTTAGGTCCATAAAGTGCCCTACAGTGAGAGAAAAAGAGACAAAGATGGAAAAAGAGAGTCATACTGAGCCCGAGGGTGTTTTCACACTTGGTTTATGTCAGGGGTCTCGGGAGGTGGTCTAAGCTTGGTTTGCTGTAAGTCAGCTGTGTGGGTGACGTATACATAGAAACACGAGCATGTTTAAGGTTTAAGTTTGAAGCCTTTACCCGACCTTTCAATACCATGTCAACTACAGAAAAAAAATATAATTTTTACAACTAATATAAAAAAATATAATACACTAGTAGAGTCTAGTTAAGATTTTTTTTTTTCAGGTCTATAAAGTGCCCTGAAGTGAGCGGAAAAGAGACAAAGAAGAAATATGAGTTATAATAAGCCTGTGGGTATTTTCAGACTTGGTTTATGTCAGGGGTCTCGGAAGGTAGTCTGAGAATGGTTAGCTTTAAGTCAGTGGTGTGGGTGAAGTATAACGCACATTTAAACATAGAAACTCAAATTGAAAGTTTTAACCAGATTGCTTTTCAATACCGGACCAATCAATTTTTATTTTATATAAAAATAAGAATGATATAATATGATATAGTATCATATATGCAATATCCAACTTACTACCACTAGTAATACTACTAATAAAAAAATGAATAAATAATAACTTGATTACTTAAAGGGATAGTTCACCCAAAAATGAAAATTAATTACTCACCCTCATGTCGTTCCAAACCTGTAAGACCTTTGTTCATCTTCGGAACACAAATTAAGATATTTTTGATCAAATCCGAAAGCTTTCTGACCCTGCATAGACAGCAATGCAACTGACACATTCAAGGCCCAGAAAGGTAGTGAGGACATTGTTAAAATAGTCCATGTGACATCTGTGGTTCAACCTTAATTTTATGAAGCTACGAGAAAACATTTTGTGCACAAAGAAAGCAAAAAAAAAAAAGACTTTATTCAACAATTCGAAGATGAACGATGGTCTTACGGATTAGGAATGACATGAGGGTAAGTAATTAATAACAAAAATTTCATTTTTGGGTGAACTATCCCTTTAAGTACTATTGTTAACAGTAATAATAATAATAATAATAATAGGAGGGTTGTCTGAATTCTAGATGTTTGTGAAAGTGCAATTTCTTAGAGGACACAAATGTAAAAACTTGCATTTGCATATTTGCATATTATTATTAACATTAATAATAATTAAAAATAATTGTATATTATTGAAATCTGGGTTCTAGACTTTCAGAAACATGGATTTAAGTGTGAAAAAAGTCCTTAATTTGCATAAAAGTGGTCTGAGTTCTAGAGCTTTGTGACCACAATTTTATTTATAAAGGTGATACTTTCACATTTACTACATGTCTAAAAATGCTAAGTGTAAATGCGTGTTTACGATAAAACCTGTCAAAAAAAAAAAAAAACTCCAAAAAAACCTGTTTTACTATTCTGGAAATTGCTTTTTATAGTCTATTTAAAAGTGGTGCACTGAAGTAATGAGATAATGCCGCTATTTACTGTTTGATAAAGTCAAAGTCAAAAATTCCAATACAAAATGATTGACAAAATATCAGGTTATTGAGACACATGTTGGCATGAAGTTGAATGTTTGTGTGATAGTGTTCACCTTTCTCAGTGGTAGCAGAAGTAGATGATGGAGGTCAGTCTGAAGGATGTTCAGGGCAGGAGCGGTTGATCTCAAACCAGGAGTCTATACAGCTATTTACATCAGAAAAGCACAATTTCCATTAGCATAATGCTTTTAAAGGATTCTACTAATGGCTATTTAGATTATCACGGTGTCCTAAACAGCCACAATGAATTCCAGCATTAAATCATTTTGCTGTCCTCCCTAAAAGTGCAGAAAATGACTAAATTACAGCCAACATATTAGATGTTAATATACAGCTATGTAAAGCAGAATTCTGGACCGGATATAAAAACCATGCAAGCAAATGTCACAAATGTCTTGCCGGTTGCAGCTGCTTAGGCCAAAAATATTACGATTAACTTAGAAGTGATAGGATTTATCAGTTGTCACTTTATTGTGCCTCGCGTGGTTAGAACCGAGCGTATAACTTGCTTGTGGAAAATTTGTTTGATTGTGTTTCAACATCTGAAAACATCTCAAGTGTGAGCTGCAAGAGAATGTCAGCAAGCCAATCGGTTCACTTAAAAGTGTCAGTTGTTTGAGACGTAAAGACTTTCCAACGAGTGTGCTATTCAATACCCAGAAGCCTCCTGCTGGGACACCATATACGGACATGAAATGTCAATCACATAGTTACATAATCACCTAATTATATATAGGACATGACAAGGTTTGTGTTTCATGCTCAGCATAAAAAGTAGAATGTAAATTCTCAGTCAATTTGACAGCTGAGACTGTGGTTCATTTGACTGGCTAAAAGCTGTAACACTTCCTGTCAGAATGACACAGGGTTGGACGCAAGGAGGTTTGTCATTATCACAAGCAATTTACCAGCACTGGTGCTGATTAAAAAGACATTAACAATAGAAAAATGGGCGATCTGAGGAAAATCTATTGTTGCTGTCCATCTCACCTTTTGTGATAGATACAGAGGCACGGCAGTCTAGCGATGGTGTCTCCCTGCTGTAGCTCCTCGAGACATATTACACATTCTCCTGCGTCTCTTGACAACACGTCATCTATAACACACACACACACACAAACACACACACACACACACAGACACTCACAATGAGCACATGATGCAAACCTAAAATACTGATGTATAAACACTACTGTTCAAAACATTTGGGGTCAGCAAGATATTTCAAAATAAATTAATATTTTTATTCAGCAAGGGTACATTAAATTGATTAAAATGTGATAGTGAAGACATTTAAACTGTTACAAAACATTTATTTTGTTAAATTTTTATAATATTTAATTTTCAAATAAATGCTGTTCTTTTGAACATTCTATTTATCAAAGAATCCTGAAAAAAAAAATTATTGTGGTTTTCACACAAATATTGACCGTTTTCAACATTGATAATAAAAAAAATCCTTCTTGAGCAGCAAAGATTTTTTTTAAAATGTTTTTGAAAGTCTCTTATACTCACCTAAGTTAAATATATTAGATTAAAACTACATATATGTGCTTTTGTAGCACACAGATCCCATTTGAAAACTCGTGTTTTATCATATTTTTGTCCGTTTTATAAAATCATTGACTTTAACACATGAGCCTTGTGTTATTTGCAGCACAATTGTGGTACCAACAATCACAACTTATGTCTCATGTTTGATACTGCAGATTCATGAAAACATAAACACAGTGCATTGTTCAAAACGGCTTGTTTGCCGGCAGGGGGCAGCGGTGAGTAAAGACTCATCAAATGCAGTTTACAGCGTTCCTCCACTTTCTCACTCACAGTAACGACTGGTTAAGTGAGGTGGGTTGGCAGTTAGCATAACTAGTAGTTAAAGACAGTTGCTCATGATTCATTGCTGTGTGTATGTTTGTGGTGGAAAGACGACGACGACGTGTGAACTCATTTTCTGCTAATAGCTCAAGGGCAACAACCAACATGATTTGACTTGCATGCCCATACCAGCATAATGACTCACACACACACACACACACACACACACACACACACACACACACACACACACACACACACACACACACACACATGTCGTTCTCAGCCTGTTTTAGTTTCCAGTAAAAGTCTTCTTCACAGGAAATGCGCCAGAAAACGAAACAGACCACTTCCTTTCGTATAACGTGTGCTGCTTCCCCTGGAAACACCTGTGTGTGTGTTTCTGTGTGTGTAAAGGTGAGGAGTGTGGTAAATACTGACAGAAGGTTAAAGAATCATGACAGGATAATGGAGTTGCATGCAAACGCAGGATGTTGATTGAGAGTTAACCTAGTTTCCCAGAATGCTTTGGGATGAATCTCACACTACAGTGGTGCGAAACCACCTCAAAGACGTGTCACAAATTTGTTTGTGGTGTTTCTTCCTGAATAGTTTATTTTTTTATTCAGGTTTCTATTTCAGTTTAGGTTTAATGAACAATAACAAAATAACTTTTTTGGCCAGCCATCTGCATTGCCGAAAAAGTGACGCAGGGCACCTGAGGTGAAGATGGGGAGATGAAGCTCCATTGTTTTGTGTGCACGGAGCAGGCAGACAGGACAAGAGATAGATTGCAGTTTAGAGTGGATGTGATGGAGGGAGAGAGAACGACACGAGGTGGAAAGCAAGAAGAGGTGAGCTGGGAAAAACAGGAGATGATGGCAGGAATGAATAGAGAACAGACGGCAGACATATGCTCCAAATACAAATCAGCTTAGTGAGGCGACGCAGTATGAGAGACTGGGGGAAATTGTAACATGCTACATTTCTTCAAAGTTAGGCTGAAATTAAACTTGAAAATGTTAAGTACGGTATATATATATATATATATATATATATATATATATATTACACATATAATACTGTTAAAAGAATTGGGAATTTTACAAATATTTTTGTCTCTTATGCTCATCAATGCTGCATTTATTTGATCAAAAATACAGTAAAACAGCAATATTGTGAAATTTTATTACAATTTAAAATAATGGTTTTCTATTTTAATATATTTTAACTAAGATATAATTTATTTCAGTGATGACAAAGCTGAATTTTCATCATAATTACTCCAGTCTCCAGTGTCACATGATCCTTCTAAAATGCTGACTTGTGGCTCAAGAAACTTGGCTTAATAATAATAATATAGTATTATTTATTATTATATTATTTATTATTATTATCGAAGTTGAAAACAGTTTTGGTGATTAAAAAGAATGTGTTTAAAAAAAAAAAAAAGACTAGAAAGTTTAAAAGAACAGCATTTATTTGAAATAGAAACATTTTGTAACATTATAAAGGTCTTTACTGCCACTTTGATCAATTTAATGCATATTGACTGAATAAAAGGATTAATTTAAAAAAAATCTTACTGACCTGGGCTGCGCT
>JAFVLL020044718.1:56080-98906 GCA_021397915.2 Tor tambroides
TTTTATTTCAGTTTTTTTATATTGAAATATTTTTATTTCAAAAAATAAAATGAATGAACTAAAAAATAAAAGATCTAAATTATTTTAATATAATAAAATAGGTTTATAGGTAACAGAAAATAGGTTTAGATTTAAATGAATTAGATCATTGTAATTTATTTTATAAAGTATAAAAATGATATATTTGTTAAGATGATAAAAAATCTTGTTTTTAAAAATGATCATTCAAAAAAATATATTAGAAATTTTCATAGATGTAAGAAGTCAGTTTATTTGAACTTAGCGCTCAGTTTTAAATTAATTAACCAAAGCATAAAAGATAAAATGTAATCAAAGTTGACCTTATTCTTAATAAAAACATTTTTAATTGAGCACAATTCATCAAAGCACTAAACGTTTTTCTATAGAAAAAGTTCATGCAATCTTCAAAAAAAAAAAAAACAGCTCTGCCTCTGAAACAGCCTTTTATCTGATGTAACCATGAGAAGAATAATATTAATATTTAATATTTAATACAGCCTTACATTTAACATCGGCATGATTGATGAAAAGATTCAATGAAAACCCAATGGAAAAAAATTAAATATTGCCTTGTTTATTTCCCACTGAACATTCTGTTTTACTCGGATATCCATCACATTACGGAAATTTAATGCGATGCAAATTCAGTAATATCTTTAAGACAATATGAGCGGTGATATCAAACATGGCTGGAGTAGAAATCCGTAGAGGAATATTTTGACAAATTGACTATATTTCGACAGCCTACAGATGCCTTGAAAGTCTTTAGAAGAAAAAAGAGAAAGCAAAAAATGGGTGACAAACGTCATATACAGTGATGACCTTGGTTTCCCACGGCAAAACAGAAAGAGAGAGAGAGAGAGAGACCTAGATTAAGGGGTCATCCACAGTTCACAGACTCTTTTCAGCCCCGGAATGGAGTCACAGACAAGAATGAAATGGAGAATGAAAGGATAAACTGATACAGTGACTCAAAAAAGGAGGAAAATAGTGGAGAGGAAAGATACTGAGTTGATACCTCTGAAGTTCGCGGGAATAAGAGTGGGCGGGGACAGTGGGGGCGTGTCTTACCGTTGTAGGAGAGGCGGGGCTTGCTCAGACACATGATGAAGTGAACTTCCATCTCATTGGATGCCACTGATTTGGAGCAGACAGGACACTTGAATCCTGCAGAGAGAAGGAAACAGCATTGTCAGAACTCTTGAAGCAGCAATAAGCCGGCTAAGGCGGTGGAATGAGCTGTGACAGTGATGCAGCAGTCTGATAACTGCCAATGCCATAATCCTGCGCAACATGTTATGTTTCTATGCATTAGATTGGCTTTTAGTAACTTCGTTGACACAAGGCTTTTTAACTTAAACTTATACTTTACAAACACATACATCAATGTCACTTGTTCACCAATGTCTTTATGACATCGACAGCTACATAAGGCTCATGTTAGGCCGGTATCAGCAAACAAACATTCAGTTTTCTTAGCCTGGGGTTAGTCACACGTACCTTACCTGCCTCATAAGAGCTTCAGACTAACATATGAGAGCAGTGCCAGTTTTACAGTCTAATAATGCATAAATGGCTGATATTAAAATTCTATATTATTTGGGGCTGGTAAGACTTTTTTGTTTTTGAAAGAAGTCTCTTATGCTCATCAAGGCTGCATTTATTTGATGAAGAATAGAGTACAAATAGTAATATTGTGAAAGGTTTTTACAATTTAAAATGACTGTTTTCTATTTAATATATTTTAAAATGTAGTTTATTCCTGTGATGTCAAAGCTGAATTTTCAACATCATTACTTCAGTCTTCAGAGTCACATTATCCTTCAGAAATCACTTTAATATGCTCAAAAAAACATTTCTTATTATTATCAGGTACCAGTTTTGGTGATTAATAATTTTGTGGAAACTGTGATTTTTTTTTCAGGGTTGTTTGATGAATATACATTTCAAACGAATAGAATTTGAAATAGATTTTTTTTGTAATATTATAAATGCCTTTGCTGTCACTTTTGATCAATGTAATGCATCCTTGCTGAATAAAACTATTAGTAATTTTAATAAAAAAATCTTACTGAAACTCAGCTTGTAATCTACATTAAAAATAAAACAATTCAAATTAAAAGGCTTCACAAAATCCTAATGTACATTGGATATTCATTTTGAGATTTGCTAATGATTACGTTACAAATTTTAATAACACAACAGTGTTATTAAAAAGATTTTCTTCATTTGAGCACTACATGATGGAAAAAAGTCAAATGTACTAGTAAAGGAAATTTTTAAATAAAAATTTCTAATATCAGCAGATATGGCACCATTATATCCAGATCCAAGCCTTAAATTCCTATTATTTATATTATTGTGAAAATATTCAAATTTGCCTCTAAATCTTATGTTTTGTATTGCAGTGGGGCATTTATATAGACCTCTATTCACATCAGCAGTAATAATTATCACAAAATGTAACTATTTATAATCTGAAGCGCCATATTTAACTTTTGACAGAAATGAAAACAAGACTGTGAAGGAGGGAACTACAGTGTGTTCAATGGGTTCTTCAGCTGATGAAAAATTATGTGATCTAGGGCCTTTTTACATTGCATGCCATTATAAAGACTGTCTATCCCTCACAGCCTCATTTTCATCACCGTTAAGTTCATATCAACTCTAACCAGTCTATTATGCAATAAACCACAACACTAGCATCAAATCAGCAACCAAAGGGAGCTTCCACTAACACCCTGTCCTCTGACATCAACCGTGGGCCCGTAGGGGAAGACAGAAAGAGAGAGCCATTCACACATTGAGTCCCACAGAGCTGGGCTGTGTCCTTCATAAACACAGACGCAGCGGCAGGTCATTGAGTCTCTGTTTAGCACCTCACATCCCACCATGAAGCCCACAGGCCTTGTTTTAGACCTCCGGGCCTTTTCGCATGATTCGTGTCAATGTTTGCCAGTGCATTGAACTCTAGGGTGAGAAGTGGCAAGCTAAAGTGTTGTTCCTTAGCAGACTTTGATGAATGAATTTATGTTCACAAACTATAAGAAAACTTGCCATGTCAGCATGGCTATTTAAAACACAGGCTGGTGTGTTTGGGGACTTCCACTGGAGAAGGTGCAGGTGTGGTTTTGAGATTGTACTGTACATGAGGGCATGGCCTTGCTGAAAAGACTCGAAACCAAGAAAATTATAGTTCTGTACAACTTACAGAACTGGTATAATACTTGCTCTCAGTATTCATGAAGAACTAGGAATAAGTACTGAATAGGAAGCTCTTTCACAATTGCCTGGAGGGATTTTTAGAAATTGTAAACATAAGAGAAAAACCTGATTGGATTTCTGCCGAGAGAAGCTCTTTGTGTTCATGATGTGGAACCTTGGTTTGAGGGGAGCATTGTAAAATCTAATTAACAGCCGTTTTACATTATTTCAGTGCATATGTTGATAATTATTTAGGGTGAAGACAGGTTGTTTGGCCTGTGGGAGCAGCCTGAAACATAAGATCTCTGGTTAACTCTTGAATTTTGTTTATATTTTTGTTTTAAATGAGGTAGAAAGAAGCAATATCATTAAATGAAAAATAATTCATCCAAATAAAAAAAAATCTGTCTTTAATTATCCAAGCCTGTTTTGCTGAAAAGACTTAAAATAGTCACGTAATCATGAGTAAGAAAGTATACAAATCAATCAATAATGCTTTGCATCATATGCCATCATTTTCCCTCAGAAGTGTTTATATGGAGTTACATTATAGCTGTTTAACTTATAGTGCAAATATTATTAAAGAAAACTTAATGGTTACAAAAAAATATGAACATTTTATTTTTTATAAATTCGTATTTCAGCAATCTTTTATTCAGCAAGGATGCATTAAATTGATCAACGGTGACAGTAAAGACATTTATAAGATTTATAACAAAATATTTCAAATAGGCTAAATGTGGCTCTTTTTAACTTTATATTCATCAAAGAAACCTGAAAAAATGTATCACTGTTTCAACAAATATATTAAGCACCACAAGTGTTTTCAACATTGATAATAATAAGAAATGTTTCTTGAGCAGCAAATTTGCATATTAGAATGATTTCTGATGGATCGTGTGACACTGAAGACTGAAAATTCAGCTTTGCCATCACAGGAATAAATTACATTCACATAAATTACAAACAGAAAACTTTTAAACTGTAACAATATTTCACAATATTATAGTTTTCACTGTATTTTTGGTCAAATAAATACAGCCTTGATAAGCACAAGAGACTTCTTTCAAAAATATTTAAAAATCTCACTGACCTCAAACATTTGTGTATAATATACAGTATAAATATATAAAAAATATGTGATAATGTTGGCAGGACACATAAAAATTCTTCAAAAGTGTCTACTCTTGTGTTAAACAGCAAGAAAAATCAGCAAATGAGTTTGGAACGACATAAGTGTGAGAAAAAAATGATAGAATTTTCATTTTTGGGTGAACTTCAGTGAAAGAAAGCAGGTGCAGACAGTCTAACGAACAAAAGTAGCCATGCCAGGAAAAAGAGTGAGACAGAATAAGAATCCAAACAGAGCCAAAATGCAAAGTCAGTAAAAACACGGCACAAAGTAAATGTAGGGACGAAGACAGCTCCATCTGTCAATATAACCCAGGTTCGATTCTCTCCGCCTCCTGACTCTTCACGTAGCGCACACCCCAACCTCCAAATCCCACCCCAGGAACCCATGATGATGCCTGACCCAGTTTTCCCTAGGCTGCTATTTTCAGGCATTCCTTGGGGACAGATGGAGAGAGAGAGAGAAAGAGAGAAGGAAAGAAGACTGAAGTGGAAAACGGAGGTGTGGAAATCTCTGACAGGGATCTCCCATCTCCGTAGAGGTGTGATTCACTGAAACAAAGCTACTAAAGGGGGGGTGACGGGGTTCCATCTGTCAACATGCAGAACTCGAGTCGCACATGCGAGAGAGGCCAACTGTCTCCACTACCGCAAGTATCACATGACGCCGAAAATATCAACAGCAGCAACAAACAGACCAGACGTCTTTCATGCCCAACCGGCCATAATGACAATGAGCTTATGAGATCAAGTCATTAGACTCATTAAACTTATTTGTAAATTACCTCAGTTGACCTCGTCCAAGTGGAATGTTGCTTTCCAAGAGCTTTTCATGTCAAAAATCCTATAATCTCATCTTCATGATGTTCTAACCCTATATGACTTTCTTTGATTTTTGTCTTGATTGCTGCTTTTCATGTAGTAACAATGAATGGACCATTACAGAAGTGGTCCATAGGACTTGTACACAATTATTAAGGTTATCTGTTTGAAACTGACCAAAATTGAAGTCATTTTTCATTGATAATCTTTCTCCAGTCTTGCTGAAACTGATTCATTGAGTCAGTGAATTGAACTCAAGAACCGAGTGAGTCCAAACTGTGAACGAATCATTCAAACTAGTTTTGTGAACTCAATCAGAATTCAGTTGACAAAATATTTAGAGTATATAGCACATTTAAAGCAGCAGAAGTTGCTGTACAATGAAGAAATTGTGTGTAAAAATAATTTAAAATCATAAAAAACTAATTATACCAAAATATAAAAATGACTTTCTAACAAAAATGCAGATAAGAAGTTATACATAAGAAAAAACTGATTAAAGAGAAGGAAAGAAACAATCAATTAAAGAAGAACGATTTGAATCGGACGATGTCACTTTTCTCAAAAACCTTTGTTGAGAAGATTTTTACTGACACAAATTTCAGTTTCCCATGACTTCAGAAGACTTAAAACATAGTACACAAATTGTATGGACTACTTTTATGGTACTTTACCTTCCTTTGTGCAGCTAAAAATGATAGCAGTTTAGGTAACCATTTGTTTTAAGGTGTACTTGGTACACGTTACATGTACTTACTATTGTAATAACAATAAATTATGCACAATTACATGAAAGTAACCCTAAACCTAAGCCTAACCATATAGTAAGTACATGTAGTTAATCAATACTACTCGGTACTTAAATGTATAATTACACTGTAACAAGGACACCTTAAAATAGTGTAACTGCACTTTATTTTAAAGTCCTGCTCTGCATGTACATACTATGTACTTGTTATAGTAATTACGATAAATAATAACCAGGTATTAACCATAACCCATGTAGTTACCTTATATTACCCAGTACTTTCTTAGGTAAGTACACATAAGTACACGTGCTGTAACATAAAGTGCAAACAAAAAACTCTATTCATTGTAATTGAATGGAAAACAGTGACTTGTGCAGAATTTGGATGAATAAATGTGAAAAATAATGGCTTAATTTTCATTTTTGAGTGAACTGTCACTTAAATTTGAATTCAGATGCCAGGCAGCATGGCTTGAACCTTTGTAAACAGGGTTGGGGCTCTGGTGAGGGGAAGAGTCCATGTAAAAAGGCCAGAATAGAGCCATGGGCCCCTCAGTCAGTGAAATCCTAAAGGCTGCTGGGAAGACCAGCTGCTTGCTCTCACAGTGCGTGGCTTAATTAGACACTCTATTGGTCTTAATGAGCTCTGGCTCAAGTCAGGACATTAATGGGAGACTGAGCGTTTGGAACTTTGTGTATTTGTGGGTTAATTGCCACTGTTGTGTGTTTTAGTGGTCAAGGGGGACAGCTAATGGTCAAAAAGACACTTTAACTCGAATTTAGCCTTTATTACAATCAGGCTACACTTTAAAAACTTAATTTCTTTCAGTTTGGGAAGTCTTGTTGTATAGTTGTTTTTATTTCAAAGTTGTTCACTGTATGTCCTTCACTTGGAGCACAAATCAACATCCGTTTCAACTCATAAAACAATCCAGACTTGAGACTCGTAGAGCAGCATCTCTTCGTGCCGTGTCTCCGCACGCATCTGAAATAGAGCCGTTACGCTCTGCACCTGTTAAAGTGTCCCCTGGCTCTCGTCCTTCGAGCTGACGCATTCCTCAAGCAGAGCCGACTGCCTCATCTGATATCCATGCATTTTTGATGATACCTCCGCATATAGTTCTTGCTCCGTTCCCCATGGCCGAAGATGAAGAAGTCAAAAAGCTTAAGGCAGGAATACACATTTTTCTCCGATTTACAGTCTGGAGAAGTTGACGCTAGTGGCCAAAACTCAGAGCCAGTCAGCAGATTTGAGATGACAGATTTCATAGAAAATCGCGTAGTGTATGATGGCCAAAGACTTCAGTCGTTTAGTGTATGATGGCCAGTTTTTCCTCTGTGACTATTACAAAGTCGGTAAGTGTATGATGCCCATACACTTAAAATCTGTTCAGATTTTAAAAGTCATGTAGTGTATTCCAGTCTTTTAGACAGATGCTCATGCCAGACTCCTGCTGACCAAAATTCCCAAGACTCACCAACAGTGCTGTGCCGTACAAAATACCATTCTTTTCTTCAAAATTGAAAACATGGGACCTTATTCAGCGAATCAAGTCAAAGAAAATTGTTCTTTTTGCATTTACCCACCAATGTAATATACAAATAATGAACTGTGATTCTAAAAGAACTGTGGTTCTTTTAGATTTTTATACAGAAAACAATGAAAATCAATAATTAAAAACTATTTTAATTCATATACAGTATATGTGTGTAGATAGATAGATAGATAGATAATCAGAACTAGATAGATAAATAGATAGACAGACAGACAGATAGTCAGAATATTATAAATAGATAGACAGATAGATAGATAGATAGATAATCAGAATATAATAGATAGATAGATAGTCAGAATATAATATAGATAGATAGATAGATAGATAGATAAACAGAATATGATAGATAGATAGATAGATGATAGATAGATAGATAATCAGAATATTATAGATAGATAGATAGATAGATAGACAGATAGATAATCAGAATATTATAGATAGATAGATAGATAGATAGATAGATAATCAGAATATGATAGATAGCTAGATAGACAGATAATCAGAATATAATAGATAGATAGATAGATACATAGATAATCAGAATATGATAGATAGATGGATAGATAGATAATCAGAATATGATAGATAGATAGATAGATAGATAGATAGATAGATAGATAGATAGATAATCAGAATATTATAGATAGACAGACAGACAGACAGACAGACAGACAGATAATCAGAATATTAGAATGATTTCTTAAGGATCATGTGACACTAAAAACTACATTTTAAATTATATAAAAATACAAAAATATTTAAAGTTGTAATAATGTTTCAATATTTCACAATATTATTGTATTACTGCATTTTCAAAAAAATGCAGCCTTGGTGAGTGTAAGAAACATGCAAAAATGTGAAAAATCTAACAAAATAAATGTATCAATATCATTAATATCATTTTTTATGTAATTCTGTGTGTAGTTTTGTATGCTTTTATTAACACCAAGAACAACAACAAACACAAATTTGCACCTTTGTTTTCATTTGCGATAATAACCCTAGTCAACTCTCAATCAAAGTATCGATCTGTGTCTCTTCACAGGGCGGCTTGAAAGGATCAGTGTTTCCTAAACAGTATTCAAACAAACCGGTTGATTACAATGAGGCCATTTACAGACACCAGCGATGCTTAATCAATCAGCGGCAGCATGAGTCTGTTAAGGACTCGATGATTACATCACAGAACTGCATCAGGAAGAACCCAAAGCACGACTGACAAACAGTCTGAGACGTCTTAATAAATCCACCAAGTGAGCTGCAGCTTGTAGACAGCTTATCAGAATACACTGATATAAAGCAGATAGGAATATATCATGATGTTTCAAACAAAAGCTATAATGAACCATAGCCAAAGACAAACAGGCCAGTGTACAAACAGGAAACAGTGCATGACTCAGCAGAAAACCACATACAAAAACAGGTCAAACCATTAAAAAGTGTTAAGCGCCTCAGGACTGACTAGAAACCGCAACTGGCCAGACAACGATGACTTCCTGTGACAATTCATTTGTCATAACGCAATACAGCTTAGCGCGGTACACACATCCATCACTGCACGCCGAACCATAAAGCTCGGTTTCACTCGCCAGCCTCTTTCATTACAAAATATTGATCTGTAAAATATAAAACTACTCTGGGGACATAGTGAACCATCTCTAACACTGAAGTCAGAGCTTGGTGTTTAATGTCTCATTGCCATTAAAATTCCCCCCTTTTATTTAATGCTTGATGAGCAGTGCTAATTTCTCCCAGCCTGACCTTCATTCGGGTTTAGAAAAGGACGACACAGCTGACGCACATCAGCACTGATACAATGGCAGTACTTCATTGTTTGCTCTTTTTAGGTGAGGTTTCTGTACATTGTCTCTCATACAATGACTCTGACAGCAAACAGAAAGAAGAGAAACCTTTTAAACAGGTACAGGTCTGTGATAGAGAATATCCAACCAATATATATATATATATATATATATATATATATATATATATATATATATTAGGGGTGGCACAGTTCGCGGAAAAAAAACCGAACCGTACGGTTCTCCACTTACGGTTCGGCACGCGCTAAGACCACGGTTCATCTTCAGTCTGACAACGCATCTACAATATGGTTTGTAATAACACGTAAAAAAAAAAAAAAAAGGGTTCTGCTAATGTGCGCTTCTGTTGATGGATGGGCATTCTGGCTTTCCAGTACATCACAACAACAACAACAAAAAAAAAAGTGGACAAACCATTCACTCTTGTTCAATGCGAGTGTCGTATGCTGGAATATGAACAGTCATTAATTCCGTCATCACCCGGGTGCTGATAGCGCGCGCGCGCGCGCACAGATGAGACCTGAATAGAACAGCCCCTGTTGATATCTGTATTTAAACCAAACTCATGTAAGCTTTGCCAGTTTAAACATTTAAGAGCCAGTGGACACGAGCTCGCGCGCGCTCATCAGAACGCGCGCAAATATTAAGCTCTCTCTGAGGTATTGTGTTTGAATGGACAAATTCACACAAACATTCTCAAAATGCCCGTCTTGGTAAGTATCATATATAGCAGATATAGCCGGCTGAACGTACAGCGTCAGTGCACTGGATCAGTGCATTCTCTTAAAGTGACAGCACTTTCTTAATATTAATCAAACAGCAACAACAAAGAAATCACTCACTGCTCTTGATTGGATCGCTTTTGTAACTTTAATAAAGATTCATCTTTAATTTATACAGTCAAATATGCAATGCTGTTTTACATTTGATTACTTTATTCAATTTCTTTACCTAAAAAGTAATGCTATAGACCTACCTTAAACCCCCCCCCCCCCCCCGTCACGGTTTATTTTATTTGTTTCTTTACTCTATTTTATTTAGTTGAGCTTGTAGTTAGATAGATTATTCTTATTTTCTTTATTTTTATTTGACAGTATAGTTTTTCCCTAAACATACCGAACCGTACCGAAACCGTGACTCTAAAACCGTGATACAAACCGAACCGTGAAAAAGTTGAACCGTTCCACCCCTAATATATGTATATATATTCATCTATTCAAACAGTGTTCGGTAAGCAATGGATGTTATTATAACAGCTGCAAGCATTGTGCAAACAGCAAAAAATAGAATCTATATTCAGACATGAGCTTTTATGATGTAATGATGGATTTACAATCCTAAGACGTCACCATAATTCATATTTTAGAGATGCAATATGTGTGCTGTGCACAAAGTAGATATTATGGTCAGTGTTATAAATGCCATATATTATATTATAATAAAACATAGACATATATAATCTACATATAATATAGATAATAAATTATAGAATATTCAATAAACAAATTATATATACACATGCATACATATATTTGCACATATTAACAATATATTACATCATAAATGGATAAATATAACATATAGGCCTATTTATTACTGATATGACATATATAGAAGGCTATATATAGATTTGCTATATATATATATATATATATATATATATGCACTTTTAAATACTTTAAAGCACAAAAATATCATTTTTTCTCTTGTCAACCTACTACAATACATGCATATCAAAATATGTATGTACACAATATTTAGTAAAAATGTACACAAATAAATATTTGAAAACTCTGAAGTCGGTTATCAGCTACTTATTCACTAACAATCACATGAAAAATATTGCTAATTTATGCACAGTTAATTTATTCTGCAATTATGAGAAAACATAGATACTCGTAGATATAAATACATTTGGAATATACATATATTTGCAATATATTAACAATATATTATATCATATAGGCCTGTATGCATTAAAGACATGAAATATATAGATATGAATAAATTAAAAAATGAAGAACTTTTTATTAAAAGTATTCATTTTTCTCTACATACATGATTAGATGATTCAAAATTGTATTTTACACAACACAAACTCACTCAAAAATATTTGAAAACTTTTTGCTCTGATGTTCTGACCAAATAGGTTAATTATTCACTAAAAGCAAGCAACATGAAGAATATTGTTAAATTATGCACAATTAATCGATTCTGCAATTATGAGGAAAGTAAATGGGATTTTGTAATTTGCTGGTTGGTTTATATATCACTTTCATCAATGGTATACTTGTATTATTAATCTAAGAACACTCTGAAAGGAAAGAGCAGAGGGAAAAGGGAGGAAGAGCGAGACAAGGACGTAAACATGGTGACACAGCACTGTCGAAGGAGAGAAGAGAGCAAGCGAGCAAGAAGACAGCATGACATCTTCTTTTAAAGCACTGCCCATCAGGACAGTATTCCTGCATCTGCATGCCGCTTCACAACAAGCAGCCTCGGATTCGAGAGCAGACGAGTCAAGGGCATTCCCTGTCACTAGTTGCGAGGGCGTTGTGTATTAGCTTATTCAGCGCAAGTGTGTTTGTGTGTGTGCAAGTGCCTCCGTATCACTTTGTAGGTTATACACAAACATATCAATTTTAAGTGTTTGTGCTATATAATCCCAGAGGAAATTTGAATTGCTCAACGGCTGCTATTTCACAGCTCAGGAGCGGTTTCATTTTCGTCGCCTCCACCTCAGATGTTTCTCCTAAAATATTTTACACTAATTAATTATAGTTATTTATATAAAAAAGGACAGAGCTATAAAATGATTGTGAATAATACCACAGATCTGATCATTTGGTCCTGGAAGAATGTGATCAGAAATGTTTCAAATCTTATTGATTGCATTTTATGATGGGTAGCTTAGCAAAATGGTCATTTTAAATGGTATTTGCTAAAGGTTACATTTAATATTATTACTAAAATATGAATGTTTTAAAGATTAACTTTAAGTGAGCATTAAATGACGTCAAGGAATCTAACCCCCGGTTTCACAAACAAGGCTTAAACCTAGTCCTAGACTAAAATGTAAGTCTGAGCTGTTTCAACTGAAAGACACTTGCATTAAAACATATCAGTGCCTTTGTTTTGTCTTTAGATGCACACCAGTAATGTTTTTTTCTAAGGCACGTTTATAAAAATGACTTAAATGTCCTAATTGAACAATGGCCTAATCCTGGCTTAGTCTAAGCCCTGTCTGTGAAACCGGGCCTAAATGTTTAAAATATTATGTATTTAAATAGCTGCAATTTCAATAATTTCTAGTTCTAGAAATCTGAAGGCATTATTTTAACTCCAGTAAATTCTGATGACTAAATAAATGTTGCTAGTTAAGCCAGATAGGAAACTGGGTCAGGAACGCCAGCTCACCAACATCCAAAATGTAACATGTGGATGACAATTCCAGATTAAAAAAATGACACAAGAAGAAACTAACACTTCTGTCAGTTAATCAGACACTTGTTATCCATCACTGACAATAATCTTTATCAGTCTTATCACTATGTAAAATATACTGTAAGAAGGTTACAAGACACAAATGCATTTAAATGCGAAGCGCAGAGAGATATAGCGCATAAAAGAGAGCGAAAGCGGCAACAAAAACAAATCAATATTGCATGTTGTTTTCACCGCTTATCAGCTCTCAAAGAACGCTGTCTGCAAGGAGGCTTATTGTGTCTCGACATCAGCGGTTGCCATCGGAGGGCCATCTGAATCACAGCCTCCGACGCTCCTGAATGGAACGGCCAGGATGCCCATACATGGGCGTAACGTGTTCACATGACATCAGAACGAACTCTCCTCAACTAGTTTCAACTTATTACCTTCAGTGGGAAAAGAACAGCTGTTTCCATGGCAACAGCAGAACGAGAGGGAGGTAATGACATGGAGTGTGTGTGTGTGTGTGTGTGTGTGTGTGTGTGTGTGTGTGTGTGGTTATAGATGCAGACATACTGTTTTCCTCTGTAAACTTCCTGATTACAGGATGCTGTTTTGGCCCTTGAGAGAAATGACGGGGGTATATTTTTCTCGTTGCTAGCGTGCGAACGATCAAGTAACAATGTGTAAGGTCTCAAAAGACAAGGAAGTGAGCACACAATGGTGAAAAACTACATTGCAAAAAGTCCCTGGGGTGACACGAGCCGCCCTTGTGCTTGTCACAGGTTTATCTTTAGGTGGTCTCCACTGTATAATGGCAAGGTTTGGTCGCCGCTCCATGGAAACTGTTGTCACGGCCTTCTAATTGGCCAGTTGTTTGCACTAGCGGCTTCTCCTTCATTGAAGGAGCTCTGGCAGCTGTCATTCACAGGAGCCGCTACATGCAGGAAGTGTGAGTGACGGGGCGGGGGGAAATGTCTCTCTGTTTCTCGCGCTCGCTCTCCCTCCCTCTGGGTCTTGGTGAAATGAGTGTGCGAGTGTTGTGGGGGTGGCAGGCTTGTTGAGGCCGCATGTAAGACTGCAGCCTGAAAACAGCGGTGGCAAGCGACAGGGTTGTCACAGCAACAGCCGACCTCCTTCAACTCTGCGGTGTGTAGCTGCCTTCCGATTCACAGGGGCCCTACACAGTGTACACTGCTCCCTGTGCACTGAGAAGGGGATATGTGTAGAAGTTCAATGGCAATGTCATCAAACTTGAGTAAACATTTGACTTCAGCAGAAAAGGGGTTGAGTATGATGCCAGATATATATATATAAATCTATTTTTAACAATTTTCAAAAATCATGTTTTTTCATTGTGCATTCCAACTAATCTCAATCAAACTGCATTTGGGTTATTTTGATTAGGTTAAAAAATAACTAAAAAAATACAGCTAACTAACACAATGATAACATAATAACATAACATAAATGATAACACAAAAACATGATAACATAATAAAAAAACATGATTTTTGAAAATGTATCTGTTTTTGCAAATAAACTTCATATACACTCATATAAAAATAAAAAGTATTAAATTATAAAAATTGTAATTTTAATTTTTTTTAATTACATAAAAATTATAATTATAATTTCGTTAGCATTAGCATATTCAATATATTATTTCCCATTATTTTATATTATATCAACATATGGAATACATACAATAATTTGGCCTACCACAAACTCCTAAATTTAAACCCTCAAATTGTTTCTCATCAAAATTTAAAAAATAAAATAAAATTTATTTACATTAACATATTCAATATATTTCTATAATATTTATATAAAATTGACTATTAATTTTTTTATGTAATTTGATTTAATAAAAATGAATACCCTATATAATTTATTTACATTACAATATTCAATATAATTTTTAAAATTATTTATATCTTATATACACAATATATAAAACAATAATTTGGCATACCCAATATATATCTACAGTATATATATATATACATATATATATATATTTATTTATTTATTGTTTTTATTTTATTTTTTTCAGAAGTTATTAATAACCCTGCATAATTTAAACTACTAAATTTAGACCCTCTAAATCTAGTGAACTTTTTTTTTCAAATCACATAACAAATTCAATTTAAAAAAGTTTATTTACATTAATTTACAAAATTATTTACTCAAAACCCCTCATTTTAGCTCGACCCTCACATTTTTTCACTCAACGTGGCTGAATATCCCGTGAAGTCAACTTCAGAGACACTACCAGGCGATTGGAACTCATCCTGTATATCTGTGCATACGTGCGTGTCTGATTTTGTTTTTGGGACTCTGTGTCTTCCTTTTGTGTCAGTAAGATGCTGTGCATGTGTATGTGCATCTGTGTCTTTGCATAAATGTATTACACCCTGAGCTAAGAGAGAGAGAGAGAGAGAGCGAGAGAGAGAGACCAGTGAGGCAAAGAAAAGCAGAAATAATTTGAGAGAGTGACCTATATTTCTTGAATCCTGCTGCCAGACAGATCAGCACAGATGTTCCACAATCCCAACATTCCTAAAAGACTTGCCACTAAAACCAGCACCGTAACACTCTGTTTCGGTTGTAATTAACGCAAAATGTTGATGTTGACTTAAAATGTCATCTTAACGACTTCCATTGTGATATGAAGGCTGCTTTAAAAGCGGCAATCATGCAGCAGCGAAGGCCAAGTGAATGATTACTCAGTTTTCTAATGGGTGAGCAATAATGATTAAACAGAGCACTTTTAGCAGAGCGATTACTGTTGCTTTTAATCTGCTTGCATGCAGCAAACAGGTGAGTTGACCAGCCTTCAACACAAACGCTACAGCTTTAACATGGATGGACCAGCTTTGAAATAAACAAACTAGCTACAGTATGTGAAGACTGCCATAACAGCACAGAATAGAATTCATAATTTCGACAAAAAATATCAGCAAGAAATACCACTTTCTAATTGGAAATTAAACACTGCTCCTCACACAATGAGCCTACAATTATTCTGAACAACTTCCTCTCAAAAAACAACTATCAATGAGTCAACTTTAAATCACCAGTACTCTTTAAATAAAGGCAATTATTGATGATTAGTGGTGCTTGCTAAGAACAACATCACAACTACGATTGCTCATACTTATTTTCCAGCCCATAACTCATCCCACACGTTTGTGTTACGAACATGAATGACATCTCAAGTCGTGCGGCTTGTTGAGGAGAGGTGTGCTACTTTTCTAAGATATCATATATGGCAGGCAATAAAAAATCATATAATCATAGGATCAGAATATCAAATGAACTTGAGGACATAATAACATCCTAGCAATGCCCTAGCAACCACCTAGACCACATTAGCAACCATTTAGAACATCTTAGCAACAACCTATATAAAATATATTTTATTATATATTAACAATCAATATATTAAATTACTTATTGCATATTGAAAATATACTGAATATAATGTGTTAATATATTACAATATACTGAACAATACTTAAGGAATTGCCACTTTTCATATATTGAAAAATATGTGACAATATATTTGTATATCGTAATATGTAATTTTATATTCAATAATATCCTTCATATATAGATGTACATGTAATAAAATATGGTACTATGTGTGTGTAAATATATTTGAACATACATATACCATATATATTCACATTTATATGGCAACATGTATGTACAATATATGTACTCAGTTATGAGGAAAATATATATTGTGATAATATATCCATGTATTTTTATTTATATAAAGTATTCAGTCAATTAAGTTGTAAATGGCAAATCTCATTTTCCACCCACCATATTGACTTTAACAACTTTTTTCTTTAACAAATCCTAAATTTAAAAAAAAAAAAAAAAAATCAGTAAAGTTTTCAGCTATTGTACTTATACAATCACACATATTTTCAACTATCAAATGTGTAATGTGAGATTAAATGTGTTCAGTTTTATTTAAAACCAAGCATTAAATTCTTAAGAAATTAATTGTTTTAATAAAGCTATTACATGTAAAAATGTAGTGCAGTTTTTGTCTTCATTGCTACAGTATATATGTATGTTTATATGTATCATTATATAGTTATATTTGGACCATGAACATATTGCAGTATATTGAAAAATGTAAGCACTAGTTTCCGATATATAGTAAAGTATTTAATATATTGCATTAAATTTTTTTTCAGAAAATAATAGTGTGGCAGTGAGTTTTGCACAACTAGCATAACTTTCTTTTTCAGATACATATTGTTTGTTTTTCACAGATTTGATCTATTTTCCATTTAGAGTCAGAATTAAACCCTAACCTAAATCTATTTATAAGAAAAAAATATTATTGACCTTATTGTGAACAATTATTTTTTTTGACCTCATGCTTTTTAACAAAAAATATTAAAAACAAGATCTTCCAGTGAACTGACAGACTTCTCTCTGGTAATGTATGCCAGACTACTCTAATTATTTAGTCTGCATAAATATCACCCCTTTCTTACAATCGATTGCATGTTCGTATTAAGATCTGCCTCCATCCAATCAACAACCAGTGGATCGAATCCTGTCCCTTCCCTATATATTTGTTCCTTTTTTTTAGTAATCCATTCACTTGGATGTACATAACAATATAGAATTGCAAATGAAAATTTAATGAATAGAAAGAAAGAAAGAAAGAAAGAAAGCTGACTCCACCTCACCAAAGATGGTCAATGGTAATGCAGTTACTGTAAATATCATAAAGTTTGACACTGGAGATAAATGAATAAAGCAGGTAGGCTTAAAGTTCTCTACAATGTGTTGCAAGTAGGCCAGCCACTTGTGTAAACAAAACTTCTGTTTGCCTAGTGAGAATAAACAGAATTTACTTGTAAGACACTGATTGAATCCAGGCTCATTCATGTCTTGTAGAGCCTGTAGGGGGTTGATAGCTCTACAGATAATATAAGCTTACTGCTTATCAAATCTATACAGTTAAAGTTTTTCCTGAAATAGTCCAACAACAAAACTGTAAACCATAAATGTGCAGTCGATTATTAAAGGTGAGGTTTCTGTGCCATTGGCTGAAAAGAATTGCAAAAATAATGAGTGTCAAACAGGTTTCCTGAACACTTCCCCCACCTGCCATTGGCCAGCCAAACAGATTGGTTGAGCAGCTAATGTTTCTACTTCAAGTTAGGATGCTCAAACCAACAGATTACTGTCTTAAAGGTGCCATAGAATGGAAAACTGTATTTACCTTGGCATAGTTGTATATTAACAGTTCTGTACATGGAAATGACATACAGTGAGCCTCAAACACCATTGTTTCCTCCTTCTTATGTAAATCTCGTGAATAAAAAAGACCACTGAAAAACAGGCGAATCAGAACATAACACCGACTGTTACGTAACAGTCGGGGTCACTAATAGTTACGCCCCCAACATTTGCATATACCCGCCCATGTTCTAGGCCAGCCGCCAGCCGAACCATCAGAAGTTCTGCAGGTATTGTGAAGAAACAAGCGAGGACAACAGCGAAAATGGCAGATCATGGAAATAAATGTTATGTTCCAGGCTGTGCAGGGGATGTGAAGTGCAGGGATGGGATGGTGTCTGTATTCAGAAAGGCACGGAACGCAAATAACGTGTTCTAATAAAATAACGCGAGCTACTAAAGGGACATGGTTAGCTCCTTGCTACCGGTAGCCTGTTACAGTACATAAGATTTCACTTACCACATAAACAGAATAAGGAGAGATGGCTGAGGATGATGGCGAATGAGTTACAGATCCTGAGCACCACTGACAAGCATCTGATCTTGTAAAATGTGTGGTAAGTACTGCAGCTCCATAGAATAAACAGAGTTCGTGTGATCGCGAATCTCGAAAGTGAAAGTAAAACACGATCGTGCGTTTGAAAGCAGTTTCAATGCCCAGCATAGCGGCTCCCTGATGCCCGCATTTTATTTACAGTATAATTACCCGACCATATAACTGCGCGAGAAAGTATTCAAATATATATTTTCCCTGTGTTTCCTTCCTGTGAGCTACTGAAATGAGCTGCACTGTGAAACAGCCAATCAGAGCAGAGCTCAACATTATTATTCATGAGCCTTCCAAATAAGCCAATACCAGACCGTTTCATTCTGGGGAGAAATCTTAGGGTTGTAAATGTAAAACTGTTTCTGGAGAATTTTTGCCCTTACCTAAGCCACATACCTTCTATGCAGATATCAGAGAACAATTTAAAATATTGTATCAATGCATTCTATGGCACCTTTAAAGGACTGATACAGAATAAATATGTACCTTTTGAGTATACTGATTGTGAAGGACCATTTTATTACAAAATAGAGTAAAAAAAGAATGAATGTTTTTTTAACCAATCCAATTGGTTACAGTACAGTATATACTTACAGTATGACTTATTTCTGTGGAACACAAAAGAAGATATTTTGAAGAATGATTTTGATTTTAACACTGTATGAACAGAAAACCCTAATAACCCTTTGTGTTCTACAGACGAAAGAAATGCATACAGGTTTGGAACAACATGAGGGTGAGTAAAAGATTACTAAAGATTACTAACTCTTTAAAAGAGGAAAATAAAATTGCAGAGTAAATGTATTCACATTTATGCAGCTTTAAATTATAGATAAACTGGGCTGATATGAGTGGGTATGTTTAAGTCAGTGTTTCAGATGAGTCATTCCCATTTCATTAAGTGTTTGACATGAGAATATGCCTATTTACTAAGTCTTACTTTCAAGCACAGCGGAACAGGCAGTACTTTTCCAAGAACCATTTCCCCTCATGATCCCTGAGCCCCACCCTTCAGAAAGGCACCTGACCTCTCTTGTGTTCACTGTGACATTCATTAACTCACAGTAGCAACCTGGCAACCTGTGGGTGATCACTGTTTAGAAGCCAAATCACACACCATGACATTCAAGGCTGAACGCCTCACCTGTTAACATGAGCTACGTTCCCTGAAAATGAGGGTAACCTCATTTGGTGTCAGTGAATAACCTTTCAGGGAAAACGGAGTCAAATTGTTTACATCTGGCAGGTTTCCTCTGGAGGCCACATTTGGGGCTTGCTTAATGAGCACCGAGAGACTGAGGCTGGAAGGCATCAGAGTGCTGCGGCTCAGGCCTTGACAAGCCTAGTAGTGGTGTTTCAGTCGTGAATGAATCGTTCTTGTTCTCTTCCATGTGCTGACTCATATTTCTGTCTCTTCCTTTAGAGGCAAGGGACTGTCTGAGAGGACTGATATAGCAAGAATATGTAGCTTTCGAGTACTGGTTGTGATGGACCATTTTATTGGTTGAAACTACTGTACGAAGCACTAAACGAGTCTGAACAAGACTCCGAGCAACAAAGAATGAGACATTTCAATGTGAATGAACTCAAAACTGACTGTTGTTCGCTTAATTTGTCAAGCGAGTTAATGTCGATTTCACTGAGAAGAGAAAGGTGCAAATTATCTGTGAATATGTTGACTTATAACCATCCGTAGTTAAAATAATGCACTTAATGCAACTCTTTACGAGTTGGCAAAATGGAGGTCAAAACTAACGCTTTTTAACGAATCGGTTCAATAACTGATTCAGTGACTTGCTCGCACAAACAAAAAATAAATAAACTTGATGGTCGCCACCTACTGACATAACGATGCAGCCTGCGAAAAAAGTCGCTAAACAATCCAGCAAACAAATCTTTTGAGTGAAGCGACTCAAAAGATTCGAGTCACTCTAATGAAACAAAATCCCTACCACTAAAACCCAGTCACAGAGACATATTGTGGTTCGTGCTAAGCGGATGATAACCATTGAGTCCCCCTCCCTTTGTAATCATAGGCTAATTGTCCCAGTAAGATTTGGCAACCTGGCTTATTAACGTCGATTCGCGCCAGTCGAGTCCAGCCGTTGGTCAGACGGGTCTCGTGCGCATTCCCCCTCCCGCCGGCGCGAAAACTGGAGCAGCAGCGTGCCCTCAAGTGATATTCCGTACTACATGTGGTGGCATCGATGTAGCTTTGTGCCACTGCGCCCTGTTTATACGGAGTTTGAGTTATCACTTACCGCTATGGGCGCTAAACCATCGGGGCGCGATGTGCAGGGGCAAAGTGTCTGCCAACGACGCCCGGGATCCCAGGTAAAGCATACCGTCCGTGTGGTGCCCGCCGCCCGTTTCTTGGTATCCATTCCCGTTATGAGCGGGATCCGAGCCAGACCCCCCTCCAGCTCTGTCCGAGTCTGTTCCTCTGGGGGTGTAAAACCCGAAGGGCACCGTGGCGCTGTGGTCTATGCCCATCCCCGCCACGGAGCTCACCGAGCGGCTGCGCAGTCCCATCGTGCCACCTGGCCGGTAGTGTCCGAAGTGGGCCGAGGGTGGCACCGCGCTGTCATCCGTCGAGACACCGGGAAAAGCTCCCCGGGGCCGCCCCGCCGTGCTCTGTTTGCCCCCCATCCAAAAGTATCTGCTAAAAATGGGTGGGGGTGTCGTGGAAAGGGTGTCACGGATCGCCCTGCGGCGCTTCTCGAGCCTCCTTCAAACAAGCGACCAAAACGAGCGCTAAAATCCGCGGCTGTCAAGTCTGACTAAAACAGCTGTGTCTCGCAGACGCAACAGCCCATTTTCCTAGTCGAATCATGGACCTAAAGTCTCAATAATCACCTTAGGGAACAAGGGGGTGATAATAAAGCCGTTCGCGCGAGCAAAAACGCAACACGTTCTCCGCTTATAAGCAACTGACAGGACAGCCTGCCCAAAATCACCAGGCGCAACAACACATCCGCAGTACTTTGAATGCAAAAGCTCTCTCTTATTCAGAGAGGACTGACTCAAAATACACCAGCCATGATGCCTGTCCAGTGTACACGTCCAGGGGTCCGCTCGTCCTCCCTCCGTCTGCCTGGAGATCGGTTCAGCGTGTGCCGCTGCGCCGCCGCCGCCGCTGCTGCTGCTGCTGGGAGACAATAGAGGCGGTTACTGCGCATACGCGGATTAACAGTGGCGAGATGTGTTGTAAACGCGAGCATAGATTTACAATATCTAGCCCAAACAATCAGTTATTAAGAAGTGTCCTTTCTTTTTTTTTACGCAGACAACGTCTCCAACAGCCGCTTGGTGATCTGGTGTTAAAGGAGGACAGAGATGTGACCCAGTAACGTTGCCATAACGAAGTTAACACAGAGGCGGCAGACATGATTTAATTTTGGAAGCCTACTCCTCATGTTTTCATTTGCAACCTTTCAGTCGGAGGCCTAATAAATGCTTGAGTTGCTATCTAGAGGAAAATGATAGTCTTTCATCTCCATAATGGGGCCAAAATGCAAGCCATGAATTCTCGGGGCATTTGAGAGTTACAGAAGGAAAACCATGGTTTAGTTTAAAGATCACAAACTGATATGTGCGTAATTTCCTCTTTCAGTTTGCAGTTTCAAAGTACTTTAATGGCATAAATGTTTTAGCGTGTTGACAAATCATTGATTCACACACAATAATAAAAAGGAAAAAGTAAATAGAAAGTTGGAAAAATATTCTATGTATGTGTATGAATATACACTATATTGCCAAAAGTATTGGGTCGCCTCCTTCTAATGAACAGGTTTGACTACTTTAGTAATTTCTATGAGTACAAATCTTAATATTAAAGCATATAATGATATTCTAGGAAATTGTGTGCTTCTAGTATTATAGCAAAAGTTTGGATATGACCCTTTTCTATTCTAACATGACAATGCCTCTGTGTATAAGGCAAGGTTCAAAAAGAAAATTATTGAGTCAGTCAGTGTGGAAGAACTTGACTGGTCTGCATAAAACCAAGGCCTAATCCCAGTTTAACACCTCTGGTCTGACTGTAAATGCAGACCTTGAGCCAAAAACTCATCACCAAACACCAATGACTTGTACATACACTATATAGACAAAAGTATTGGGACACCCCCTTCTTTAGAACAGAAAAATGCACTTCCAAATCTGTGGCAACAACAATGGGAACAAAATTCATGTATTTAAAAATTGTATTTCCATCTCTGTTGCAACAGTTTTGGAAGTGTCTAAAATGACTGTACCCACATGTACAAGTCATTGGTGTTTGGTGATGAGTTTTTGGCTCAAGGTCTGCATTTACAGTCACACCAGAGGTGTTAAACTGGGATTAGGACTTGGTTTTATGCAGACCAGTCAAGTTCTTCCATACTGACTGAATCAATCATTTTCTTTTTGAACCTTGCCTTATACACAGAGGCACTGTCATGTTAGAATAGAAAAGGGTCCTGTCCAAACTGTTGCTATAATATTAGAAGCACACAATTTCCTAGAATATCATGCTTTAAGATTAAGATTTATACTCATGGAAATGACTAAAATAGTCAAACCTGTTCATTAGAAGGGAGTGACCCAATACTTTTGGCATTAGAAGGGAGTGACCCAATACTTTTGGCAATATAGTGTATATATATATATATATATATATAGATAAATAGATAGATATGTATACACACATACACAAATATAAGGCATGCTGATAGATAAATGCAATATACAATCAAATAATAAGCAATACAATCAAATAAACTTTCAGTAAGACAAAGCATCTATCTCTGCATTTCTTCTCATCGCTTGCAGTAAATCAATATATTATGCTTATTAATATTTCTGCATTCATAAATTATGTATGGACCACATCACTAATATTATAGTGTGCATTGCGTAAAACCTACTTAAATCTTTTAGAGACATGCTCTTGTAACCAGGACCATAACCACCATAGACAGTGATATAAATTATTACATTTGGTTCCCCTGCGGCTTTTTAAAATTAACATAAAGTACATGATTATTATATTATTTCCTACCGCCTGCCTATCTCACAATACAACAACATTTTAGTCAAAGTATAATGTGTTCAGGGCACTGAGCAATGTCACACTGAGGACCATTTTGAGAATATAATTTATGGGTAATCTTTGGATATGTGCACAATAGCCTAAATAAAACCATAATTTATGTCCATAAAGAGATGAAATAAAACAGAGTACTGAGTCTGTTCTGTATATTTGACTGTGACCTTTATAACTGCAATACTGTCTTTTCTCTTTAAAAGAAGACAGTGACCTGGTATCGCCTCTTCATGAACTTATTTTTCATATATTTATGCCATAAACCAAAGTGGATTTGAGTATATAATGGCATTTGTATGAAGATGAAAAGCACACAATTGTGTGGCAGTCTAGTTAGAGATAACATATTATCTGAGATCTTTAGAGAGAATTATTCCAGAACAGAAACTGACTTGCAGTTGCAAGAACTTCAAAGTTTCAGAAGTTTTAAAAGTGTCTGCTTATAGTGTTGTAAACAACTTTTGAATTTACAACATACTAATAAGATGTTTACATTGTAAGTTTGTTTAATGACAGGCCACTGGCAAACTATTGTTATGTTTAGATGAGACTATTCTTGTAATGATTTCCAGTTTTGTCAGACAGTAGTAATCACTGCAATTACTGACTGTTTGGTGGGTAAATTAAAGAAATAGCGACATCTGATGGCCAAAGTGATAAATGCACACGAAAGATTTATTGATCAGTATTAATACATTTTATCTGCACAAACACAATGCAGAAGGAAGTAGTATTAATTATCTTAAATAATATTAAATATCTTAATTTAAATAATTTTTCCTTATTTTTGTATTGTTTTTTGTTTTGTTTTTTTTTCTAAAAAGAACGTTGCTTATTAAAACGATTTTATGTTCTAATAAGTACAACAGCCAACCAACAAGCCAAAAAACTTTTTTTTTTTTCGTTTTTTGTTTTTACTGACCTATTTTTTTCTCTTTAGCATGTTTTAAAGTATACGTTTGCTGTAAATCAAAGAGGATTTGAGTTGCTGTCTGTCTTCATCGCTCTGTTATCCACTGCTAGCGTCTGTTCGATGCTCCTCGTGTTCGATGCTCTATTGCTTCTCATTTGAAGTTGCGCGCCAAATGCTGCCTACAGTGCTGTTGTTTTGACATGTTCCTCTCTATTTTTACTGTCTTTTAGTTTTGTTTGCTCATTTAGAATTTACTCATAAACAATAAGAATGGACTCGCAATCCTACATGCCAGTTCCCCCGGGGATCGGAATGGAGGAGAATTTCTTTTCTCTCGATGATATTTTACTTTCTCACGAGCGCTTGCCGTGCAGGACTGAGAGCGCGTTCCCGCGACTCGGGTTCCTCGAGAAATCCAGCGAGACACGCGATATACCAGAGGTATTCGCATACATTATCATTAATGTTTGTTTTAAAGCGATTATAAAAGGATTTAATACCTTTTGGAGTACTTTTGTGTACTTTTGTGTACAATGAGTTGAAAGTAAGATAGTTTGTTAAATAAAGGTAACATTAAAAGGCATTGAACTGCTAGGCTATTCAAATGTTATTGTTGTTGAAGACTGACAGATCTTCAATATAAGATGTTAAGTCCTAATCGCCAATCTCCATAAATCCTAAAACCATTTCAAAGTTATGACGTTTAAAATGTTAAACCAAAGTGAACATCTAAACGAAAAATATTTTTAATTAATACACGTTTCATAAATGTTCCTGATTATAGCATAATTTCCTACACGATCAACAATTTTGTATCACCAAGGTTTTAACAAAAGTCATTGTACTCTTTTACAAGTGAGACAAAAGAGTATGAAAGAGAAATATCTCGTTGTGCATTTTTATTTGGGGCGTCATTTGCAACCAAGCTGTAAATTCCTCAAGTTGTGCAAAATTGTGAAAATATTATGTCTGTTTAATGTGCATAAAATGCTAACTATGAAGTTAGCTTTAACAAGACAAAAGGACGAGTTGTTTTATTAGCCAAATGTTAATTTCCATAACTGTCATCTTCACCACAGAATGTTACAAATACAAACGGCACTGTGGAAATATTTATGACAGAAATTCTATTGTTAACACTAATATTGGAACTGAAAAAGTCAGTTTGGTGTTGATGTTTGTTGGACTGAGTTGCATGGAAAGAAATTTCTTTGCATACTCATTAAATATAAGTAGGGTTGCAAAGGGGATTTCCAAAAATCTCCAGAAGATTCCAAAAATCCTGGAAAGTTTCCAAAATTTCTGAAATGTTTCTGAAATTTACTGGAAATTTTCCACCTTTTTGCAACCCTAAATATAAGTCCCTGCCTGACCACAACTTATTTGTATGGTGGTTTAATGTTAACTTCATAAGAGAAACAGGTTCTGTCTTTTGGCACATATGTTTTGTACGTGATTGATTTATACTTGTGTTTTTACGTTTCAGGGCACAAAGATGGAGATGCCACTGTGGCTGGCCAAGGGCCTGTATGAAAGGAAGAGGCGAGTGCTGTCCGTGGAGCTGCCAAAGGTGTATCGTGAGGGCTGGAGAACAGTGTTCGGGGCAGATCCCACTGTTGTAGACTTGCACAAAATGGGGCCGTATTACTATGGTTTAGGCTCCCAGATGCTACATTTTGACAGCCCAGAAAACCCGGAGATTGCTAACACCATCCTCCAGGTGAGCATGACTAGATATGCTCACCTATCTTGTGTGACCTGACTAGGTCACACAATACACAATTATGGCTGTTAAAAGCCATTAGGTAAATGTTAACCATAAAAGATATGATGAGTTGTGTTTCAGTTACCTTATCCTGTTAGTAATGGGTGGTTAGAAGAAAGCTAGCTTGGTGTTATGGTTCACAGCTTCACATGCTGAAATCATGTCAGTTAAAAAACTGAGGGATGTGTAATAATCCATCTGCTCTTTCGCTCTTCAACCAGTAGAGGGTGCAGTGCGTTTTCAAATCAATACTAGTACTGACCAGTTGCTGGGCAGACTGATTTGCTAGGTTGAATAGGACATACAGTTCTGTAGTGTTCAATCAGTGAACACCATTTAAGCTCTATGTTAAGTTCAGGTAAAATTCAGGGCATAATTTAGGGCTTTAAATGTCTGCTGCATAGTTATTATGACTGGTACTGTATATTATTACAATACAACAGGTAGCTTTGAACTTTGAGCAAGAACATGGCTAAATTCTTCTATTATGTCTATAAAATTGCAAATACAAAATGTTTTTTTGTCTTTTAGTTTTAGTCATAAAGTCTAATTACTTTGATCACTTCTACCGCTGTTTTTATTCAAATTTAGGAGTTCTATTTTGCAGCTGAACAGACTTAAACGCTTGTTTTAACTGATAAAACTAGAGAACTGTCTTTGCGTCCTATATACAGTATATGTATGCCTCCATAAAAACTATATACTGTCCCTATCTCTCTTATCAGACCTTCATTGGTCGTTTCCGCCGGACCATGGACTCTTCCCAGAACGCTTACAATGAAGACACGTCAGCGCTGGTGGAGCGCTTGGACTGCTTGGAGAGGAGCTTGTTTAAGGCAGGCCAGAGTGGACTAAACAGTTTCCAACTGTGGGAAAAGGGCCGGTCCTCTCACCTCACTGCCTCTAGTCTAGTTATCAACTACAGAAAGAGGAAAATTACAGACCTGCAGGCCTGAAAGTCCAAGAGATTACAAAGAAGGACTTAGAAGTGAGTGTGTGAGAAAGTGGGGCACATGCATGTATGTTTGTTATTGAAATTTCTAGTGAACTTTTTACTGTAATATTTTTGTGTGTAAACTATATTTCAGTTTGGTATATAGTCAATAAATGAATTTATTCTGTTTTCACTCTTTGTTTCTTTCTTGAAACTTCATGAAGGTCATTAATTCTTTATCTTTACAAATATGTCTTTTTTTCCAGAGATGTGCTTTTTATAAAACAATTACAGATTCTTCCATTTATTCATCCTAAAGAGGACTGAACAGGTTTCATCAGTTTTTTTTTTCATACCCTGGGGTGTTATGAGTTTCCACGTCATGGATGTCAATAACTAAAACATTTTAACAAAGATTATTTCTGGTGTTCAGACTGAAACGTAAACACTTAACTTTAATGCATTTATGCTGTCATAGAAAGAGTGCTGTTTTCTGATAATCCATGAGCTCTTATATTTAGAATGTTGGAGGTGACATTTGTATGCGTCATCAGGTTGTTCGTGACTATGTGTGTGTGAGCAAGGCTTATTTGCATCTGTCAACACAAGGACAAATCAAATCACAGCATGTCTCCACACTTCGGTGCCTCTTTGTCTCCGCTCTTAAAACAAACATCTATCCTTCAGATCTTATGTATATTTGAATTGGGAAATCTCTTTTCTCCAGGATCAGATTTCAAATGTCTTAGTCTTCTTCATTTTAATGAGCATGTTTATGCGTCCTAGCTGCTTGTTCATGTGTAAAATGTGGGTCGGCTGATGTGGACGAACTCATCCGTGATTTCGGAATGGAAGTTATTGATATGTCCCTCTGGGATGGTCATATCGACCTTGTTATCTCTCTGCAGCCTCAGCTGAGTTGGCTTGGGTAGGGCGGGAGAGATTTATTGACTTTTTGAAAGGTCTAAACTAAAGAAAAGTCACTCATTGCCCTACAGTTCTCTTGAAGTTACATCATTTGGTGGCTTGATTACAAATGGGGCAATGACCTTATTGAATAACCATACATATTCAGACAGTAAAATAAAAGTTAATGTTTGAAAAGAGTAAATTACATTTGTTCCTCTCTCTCTCTCTCTCTCTCTCTGTTTTTAGGATAATGTTGCATAGTGGTTGAGGGCTACAGTAACTAGAAGGTTGATTCAATTCCACAAGGTGAAAGTCATGACTGTTGTGCCCTTGAACAAGGTACTTTGATAGTTTCCCAAGATTTTTTCATGGCCTTTTAAGAACCCATTCAACATACTAGAAACTGCATAGCACTAAAACAATTTGAACATCTTAGAAACCACATAGCAACACGACCTATGGGTGGATGCTGCACATTGGTGGTGGTTGAGGAGATTCCCCTTTCCATGTAAAGCGCTTCAAGTACCCAGAAAAGCGCTATATAATTGTAACCTATTAGATGTCATTCTATCTATCATTAAAGATTATTCCCTTCACTACATACAGAGTTAAAAATCTTAGGTTACCGTTCCTTAGCTTCCTAGTGAATGGTGTCAAGTGTTTCACCACGACCCATGCTGGGTCTCCTAGAACACTACTATTTCTTGTTGTTGCTCAATGAATCACTCCTGACCTGGATTCAGTGTGGCTTTTCTGGCATGAGCTAGAGATGTACTACTCCTCTTAAGAGTCATAAACATGGAACTGACCCAACTACTGCCAAATAACCCTGTTAATATTCTGTTTTTGTTAAGAATCCATGACAGTGGCATTTATAGATAACTGATTTACAGTGCATGCAAGATGTTTCTTAAGTGCAGACACTTAGGCTATAATATTTTATGATGTAGACCAGTGTGCAGTGTTAGAAAACGACAGTTCATTACCAAACCAAGGCTTTCACAGAGATTGTATACAAGCACAAGGTATCTACAGTAGCACTGTCCCTGTAGCAGCACTGCATATTTTGAGTAGACTGTGTGCTAGAACATTTCTTTGTGCATTAAGATTGCACTTCATTTGAATAACACACACAGACTGAAAATATTCTGATGTGAACCCAAAAAGTTAAACCATATTTTAAAAAAGCACTGGCGTCTTTCCAGAATCCCTTCCTCTCTCAAAAGACCTCTAATTCGTTGCAGAATTATTCATGTTTTTAACTGTATGAGAATCCTGCAAATGATTTCAGATCCCATCTGTCCTCAGCTGACTGTGTTGCATCTCGTTTTAACAGAGTTGGAGGAAAAGTATCCACTAGTTTTCCCATGTCTCTCTTTGAGCTTCTTTTGGCTTCTCGCCTTAGCCGTTCCAGTGAGCCGATTTTCAGACCTTCTCGTTTGAAAAGAACAGACACGACTCGGAGGCAAAAGAGTGAGAGATGGAGAGAGAAACAGAGGTGTCAGGATTAGCCATATCTAAGCTAACGCCCCCGCGCTGCTCTTCAGATGTGGCTAATCTCTCCCCGACTGGGTTTGCATTCACTCTGAAACACTGGCTCAAACAAGCCTGTGCACTATAGCAGGTGGGAGGTTGAGAACATGTTTTATCCCCCCTTTTTAATATTTTTGATGGTGGAACCTGTGGTGGACTTCTACTGTTTTTTTCACAAATGTATTTAGGTTAATGGCATATGGAACATATAATATAGCTTTTATTTGTACCACTTGCTGTTGCTAGCTTATTAATAATGACCTTATTTTCAAAACTATTACTCATCAGATCTTTTGTAAACATTACAGATGCAATAATATTTACATATGGTGCACCTTAATTTATATGAGCTGAGTGGTCCAACATGCCCAAAGAGTTCTTTATCAGATTTGTTCAGTTTTTTAATTAGGCATTGCCGCCTTTGCCTTTTAGGACAAAACAACCCTTGTGGAAATTCTGCTGATGTTTGATGTCGGAATGGATAGGGTGTTGGAAGACATTGCCCTTTCCTTTCTGAGCTACTTGCAAAGCCTCATTCGTCTGTTTTGTTTGCAGTATTGGTAACTGGAGAGTGACCTGTCTTTTATTAATAGGCTGAGCGGATGTGCAATAAATGGTGTCTTTTCCTGTGTTTTTATGTCTTTTTGTCTCACCACCTCTCTCTCTTCACCTTGTATTCCATTCTCTCTATCAGTGTAAGGCGATGCCAGTTTGACGGACAAGTGCGTTCAGGCTGATAAGAAAAAAAAAACATCCATAAATATCAGAGTCGAGTGACCTGTTCTCCTTCGTTCCTGCTATAATGGAGGGATGAGTCATAGCTCAGCTGTCCATCTCTAGTGTTTTTTTAAATTTTTTTATCTTCATTCGAGTGGCACATCACCACATACAAGAAGCATTGTGTTTCAGACAGAATCCAATTTGTACTTAAGCATGTACCGAGACAACTTATGTGCTGAAACACCTTAGCAACCGCATAGCAACAACCTGCAGCTTGTGGCAGTGATTTTTTCGTGGGCAACCACAAATTTCAAAGAAAGTTGCAATCTTGATGTGTCTTGGGGTTTGGTGTGTCATAGTGGCTGTCACTGTTGTGTCCTTGAACAAGGCCTAAACCTTACAGTAAGTGCATTTCTCACATTACTTCTTTTTTGTCAGTTATGTAGTTTGTCAAATAAAATAAGCATTTGTATGTTTCAGACAAAATCCAGTTCTGGATTCAAGCATGTGCTGACGCCCAAGTCTTCATGGGATTCAGCAACAAGATGGTGATTGCTGGCACAGAAAGTATCAGTTCTTAAAAAGCAACTCAAATCACACCCAAAATAAAGTTGATTCTCCATCATCAATGCAAAAAACAGGCTGTAAATAGAACATTTGGATTCAACAGTTGTAGACCTAAATGTAATGCTGAAATCTACACCATATAATCTCAATTTATTTCCATTTATTTTGCAGCCCTATGTGCGAGTGAAAAACTACGACAATTGTGATGACCATTGTCTGGCTTTGTTGCCTGTCCGTTTTCAAGCAAATGATAATTAAAAAAAACACTCAAAGACTCAGTGAGGATTCTGTCAACTTCTACTGTACGTCACCCTCTAACACTCCTTATTATGGCCATCTATACTCCAGACAAAGATGTACAATATTGACACTGTCCACATTGCAGCGAGCCAGCTGTGTTGCCTCTGTGATAGCACGTGCCTTGGTTATGTCTTGCTAACCAATGAGCACATTAAGGTTGTCACATTGGCACAGGTACAGACAACCAAACCTCAGATAAACAAGGACTCAAAACGTGCTTAGCCTATCAGCTGTGGTCTACTGTGCTGCCAGGTTTCTCCCAATTCACCACTTAAAATCTGGCTAGTGTCCATCTCCTGTTCTAGACCTTTCCAAAAAAGGCGACTGACCTGATTTCTCTTCATCGCAGAGCTAATATAGGGACAAATAAGGGTCAATTAGCCTGCAAGATTGTGAGCCAAGAATGTGTGACTGTCTTTAATTTGCAACAAACAATGAAGCAGGGAGGAATGTATACTATGCTACACTGCTGTGTACAGTATGTGGTGATAACTAGTCCATAATTCCTAATAAAGCTAAACATTATAATTTGGGACTGGTTTGAACTAGTGTATTAGCAAGTTTTAAGTTGAAGAGCAGAAAGCATCTTTCAGCAAAGAATATGTCAGACTGCAGAATAATATGAGTTGATTATATGTGACATCTCTCATTCAGTCAACTCAACAAGTGTGCTGAAATCCTGTACGTTGGCTTTAACATCTCTCTCAAACAATGACAGAAGCTGCCATGGTTGATTCAGTCACCAAATCATATTTCATTTGATTTTATATTGTTAAAATTTAGGAACAGTAGGAACACTAGTGGGCTGGCATGTGCTCCTTTCCCCCCTTGACTTTTCAACTGTGCCAACAAGATAATGAGAAAAGTTTATTTAGATTCCTGATTCTGGCTCCATAGTGGGTTATATGGACTTTCCAACAGCAAAAGACCCTCAAAATTGCCAGGGAAAAGTTTTATAGCCATTTCAAAATTGCTGACAATTTCCAGCCAGAAGCTACTGGCTGAGTCAGACTAGCCAGTAACATTTCTCTTGGAACAGCATTAAAGAATATTAAAGACAGTGAGACTGTAGGGGGAAACAAGGCATGGTGCAGTTTTTCCATCCTTTGGATGTGTTAATTAGGATATTGATTTACTACGATTCAAGGCTCTTGGCGTCTTGCAAATGAAGTATGTCATCTCCATCAGTATCATCTTCATTGTTAATATTACCACCATCCCAAACATTTGTGACCCTGGACCACAAAACCAGTTTTATGTGTCAATTTTTCGAAATTGAGATTTATACAGAATCTGAAAGCTGAATAAATAAGCTTTCCATTGATGTATGGTTTATTAGGATCAGACAATATTTGGCCGAGATACAACTATTTGAAAATCTGGAATCTGAAGGTGCAAAAAAATCTAAATATTGAGAAAATCACCTTTAAAGTTGTCCAAATGAAGTTCTTAGCAATGCATATTACTAATCAAAAATGAAGTTTTTAGGACTGGCTAACTGGACCATGTTAACCAGCCTTGAACCTTAGACTGCCTCAGTACATTTAGACCATTGGTCTCAAACTCAATTCCTGGAGGGCTGCAGCTCTGCACAGTTTAGCTCAAACCAGCTCCAATTCACACCTGCTTGGAAGTTTCTAGTGATCCTGAAGAGCTTGATTAGCTGGATCAGGTGTGTTTGATTAGGGTTGGAGCTAAACTGTGCAGAGCTGTGGCCCTCCCGGAATTGAGTTTGAGACCAATGATTTAGACTAAGCCAATTTAGCTCTAAAAGGTACAGTAGCAAAAACTGATTAATTCCAAGAGTTAGGGGGAGGGTGAAAAATATGCCTAATTACAGCTGTTTTTGGTGCAAGAATCCTTGACTAACATTAGAAGTAGTCTTCAGGGAAAAGTGCAAATTGCTATGAAATAGTATAAAGAAGAAGAAGAAAACTGCTTTGTACCAACATGTGCATGGGCGTATGTGTCTGTGTCCTCGATTCATGCTGTGATAAGTAAATGTGTGGATTTGTTATAGCAGTGTTTGGGTGGGTATATGAGTATGTACTTATAATCTTGGGTGTAGAGTTTATAGTAAAAGCTGACTTTATAAAAGCTCATGCTGCCAAATTTGTGCTTTCTCCCTGAAGTAGAGGTCTGCATTCCCGCGGCCGCGGGACCCGACCATATTTCTTGCGACGCGGGATTAAATTCCCGAATAAAACGCGGCAGCGGTCGGTAACTCTGGTGCAATTTTAACGGGAGCGGGCGGTCTAACAATATCCCGTTCCCGACTTCCTTTCAGAACGGCATATCTGCGCTTTATTCAAGAACCCGTACAGCCTGCACTTGGACTGTTATGCACGCGCTGCACGCATGAACCAGTGCTTCGTTTTATTTGCGAGGTCTGTGCGCAGCATGTGCATGACGATGCTCAGAGCAGGCTGTACCGGTGGTGAACATAAGGCCCGCAGACAGAACAGGCAGGTTGTCGATGAGTGACAGAGCAGAATAAAGTTGGAGCAAAGTGTGGCTGCGCCGTCCTTGAAGAACGTTCAACTCGGTTTTGTTTATATTTTGCTTAGCCTATAATTTTAAATGACAGATGTCGAATTTATTTATTTATTTTTCTTCTGCGACACTTTTCCTAGTCTACTGTGTTTACAGCAAGATGTTAAACGAATTTAGTATTTTGACAAGACGAATAAAATTATAATAGGCTAGGCCATTTTTGTACACCCTACATTTTTTTTTCTTCTGCGACACTTGTTCCGGTTAAACGAATTGTATCCTGACAAGACGAATAAAAATAAGGAATATAATTTTTGTACATATTTATTTTCTCTGTGACACTTTTTTTTCCTACTGTGTTGGCAGCAAAATGTTAAACGAATTAATTCGTTTAACATTTTGCTGCCAATAAAAGACTCTTGACAAGACGAATAAAATAACAAATACAATTTTGTGCAGACTACACTTTTATTTGTTAGCCTCTCTCTCTTTCTTTCAGTAGAGGAAAATTAAATGTGTGATTCTGGAAACGAGATCTAAATTTAGCGGGAACGGTCGGGTCGGGAAGAAAATTATTCAAAGCGGACAGCGGGTGAACAAAGAGTGAATATATCGCGGGAGCGAGTGGGTGTGATATATCCCGTGGAGCGGGACTTAAAAAACAGTCCCGCGCAGACCTCTACCCTGAAGTGTAAGAATCGTTTGTACAGAGCTGCCACTTGTGGTCTAATTGGACAGCCTTTCATTCTAAGCCTCCAGGCTTTTCTCAATATCCCTGTCTCACTATTTCTTTCTCCTTTCTGTCTCCTTGGTTCCTTCATTCCTTCCTGTCTGCCCTTTGCTATTCTTTCACTCCTCTCCTGTATCCAATTTCTTATCTCTCTGTCTCTTTCCTTGTGTGTCCCTCTTCTCTGTCCCTCTCTGCGATTGCTCTTTCTCCCTCCCTCCCTCTGTCTCACTCTCATCTGTTGGTATGGCTCAGGCTGCATCATCCAAGAGGACACGTGTTCTCTGTTTATTACAGAGCAAAAGAAGGGAGGGGAAGAGTGAGCGAATGAGGGAGGGTGGAACAGAGGTACAGAGATTCACACAGCATAGCCCACACTGGGTAGACAGCATCGCTCCGAAAGGCACTCACGAGCAAACAAAAAGAGGCTAAACACATCAGAATCCATTAAGACGACAACAGAACACAGTCCTTCAGCGAGGTAAGAAATATCTCTTTGCTTATTGTGGTCATTTTTGCAATTAGGCACAATTTAGAATGATCATTCAAGAGAACTCTAAGACATCTGTTGTTAGGCCATGTTAAATACTTTGTTGTTTCGGTGCAAGGTGTACTGTATGAAGATACAATCAGATCAAAAAGTGCCCCAACACAGGGCCTTGAGGGACTCCATCTCAAGAGAAGCATTAGAGTCCCTCCTACGAGTATTACAGCGCTTGTGTCATAAGCTACGCTTTATAGTTCCAGCCTCTGCATTAGCGTGAATGGGAGGTCGACAGGTTAAATTTACTAACCCCGCAAAATAACTGCGTCAGACAGGGAAGCTTTGCCAAAAACAGCAAGCCAGTTGCAGTCCATCCAGACCACCCCTTAAATTCAGGGTAAGTCTACTAACAGGTGTCCTTTCCTGTTCACTGGAGTAATGCTGTCTGCCATGGTGCAGAGAAATATTCTGGTCTGTGTAATAACAGATAAGCAGAGCTTTTGTTTTCCTAATCTCAATGACACTTTACAGAATATCTGACGCCAGTGTATCTGGTTGGGTGCCAGCTTACATAGGAGGCCAGGAGGGCCGTGGAACTTTCCAGGGTGGATAAACTGACTTATCATAAGCCTTGAAACGTTCAGTTTTAAAGGGGTGATGGATGATGTTGTTGGCACGTGCCTTAAGATGAAAATATTTATGTTGAGTTTAAAATAAAACTGTTTTATGCTACAGCTAAAGGCAACTGCCACACCTTTGTCACACTTGATTGACAACATGGCGTGCAGATGAAATACATTGGGTTGTGGAAATTCAAGAAGGTACTTCAATTACTGTGTGGGACGATTACAGCTGTAAAGATGAATGATAATATGTGGCATGGTTTTGAAAATATGTAATTGAAAATAATGGATATTTTTCATTCAGCCTTGTAAAAAAGATGGCAATACTGACGCAACTTGATGCAAGGCTGATTAATTTTTTTTGCTAAATCTCCCTGCAAGACAACAACGAGATGCCCCCATTTCTACATTATATAACAATGCAACAGACGCCTTGGAAACTTTTCTGTCTCACTCGTACAAAACCCATACCGCCTGGAAGCTTTCCTGTTAGAACTGTTGTACTGTTCCTTCACTGAGCATGGAAAAAGATTTTTCAATAAACTGCATGTTAGCTTTACTTTAATAGATACTCCTGGCTTGATATTTAAATAAAGAATGTCATTTATAGAGGATTTTGTGAATTGCCTGGAACCTTTTCATAAAACATCTCCTTGTAAGAGGCATGCCCTGGGACAAGTTTGCATTTTAGTGTACAGAAGCTAAACTCGGAGGGGGCTTCCTCAATATCTTGCCCAGTTTAACGTACTTACTGTGAGAGTTATCTGAATACCGAATATTGTGTATAGCTGAATTACAAATGGATCTTGTTTTGTACTGATAGATGGGGCCTGGATTGTTCTGGAACTTCCCATCCAAGACTAGCTGCACGGTTCCACAGAGCCTGCTGCAGACAATGTACGTAGTTCTGCCTGTAACCGAGGTTGTAGCCTTTCTTCCGTTTTTTTAGCATCCATCCCTTCATTTTTTGTTCGTCTCTTTGCTTGTGAAATCCATGGCCCGCTGCTGTCTGACCACATAATGATCATACCTTGATTTGTTGACCAATCACTGGGCAATGGCCAAACAAGGTCAAGTGTCAATAACCATCATTACTCAGCTGTAGATCATTATTCATAATTCATCGCCCAATAGCTGTTGATTGTTTCAGCCTTCAGTCTCTGACCAATCTGTTCATGTAGGTTTATGTGTTCAAGCTGATTTCATGTAAAAAGATTACTTTATACTTTATTGTAAGTCTCATGTCCACTATATACAGTAGGAATCTGAATTATGAAGTCTTGAATATCTTTCAGTCAGTTGTTGCCTGAGCTACGTGTTTTTTGATACTGAAAATAAATGTTCATATACAAAGATGCATATCAACCTTGATGTCCATTGTTCTGTTTTGGTGGCTTTTGTACTTTGGATGTTTTTCTGTTCAAGAGAGTCCTTCAAAACTTGAATTGCCTTCTGTAGTTCTTGACCTCCAGTGCTCCCAATGCAGCTTATAATCAACTGAGCCACGTGACACCAATTTCATGTTAATGAACTACAATAAATGAAAAATCTCTATGAATAATTTGACTGCACAGTGAAGAAAGCTATTATGCACTTGATTGTGTTCTGTTCTGACCTAACTAGGTGTGCAGCTGTGATAAATGCCCAGGCCAGGGCGAAAGATCACTTCTTGAAAGCTTTCAGATGCAGGCTATTTATCATAATGGAACCATTAATATTTCAAGGAAACCACACCTAACATCCCATCATTGGTTTCCTACTGATCCATACAGTAGAAACCTGTTTTAAGGAAAGGTTTAGCCAGGTTACTGTACTTTTGGCCAAGGTAAAATGGCGTTATTGAGGACCACATACCAACTCACCTTCTGTCAGCCTGGCTTACAGCACTAGGCAGCTCCTGACAAGAGGCAGTGTGAGGGGTTGGAAACATGGTTGATTCTGGTGGTACAACACTATCACAGTGTATTTGAAAGCCAGATAGCCATGATTGGTCCTTCAGATGTTACCCAGAATCCCACTGGAGGTGTGAAGTGAGCTCTCTAAGGGGTTGAGATTACAAGAAGTTTATGTGAGTTCCACAGCTGCTTTTTATCTCAATTTTAATATAAGACTGTTATTGTCTACTGCAGTGTTTCTCATCTCCAGTACTTGGAACTCACCTCCCAGAATGTTTTGGATGCCTCCATATCTAACATACTAAGAATCTGCAGTGTCTGCAGCGTTGTGTTCTTTTCTCAGCCTAATATCGCGATAATATCACTGCAAGTTGTCGTAGGAGATTTAGTCAGATTTTCATGCTCTTTTAATCGTGTAAATTGTGCGTTTACATTCCATCTGCATTATCATGAAACCCACGACAAGCATTAAAAATAGCTTCGAATGCGGCATCCTCCATTCACCGTTTGTTAATGTTTATAAATGCTGCAAATAAAGACGTCACTTTCGGCTGCTTCAGAGTTCCTGCTGCCAGTGTGAATGCAACCAGGAAAATGGCCCGAGGGGGAAATTGGTTCTCTAGGAACCACCCTGGTGGCTAGCTCCTAAGTAAGTTCCTAGAACTACGTGGTGCAAAAGCGCCTTATGACTGAATTTCCTGGAACAGTCTATTTAATGTGAGGGTTATGTGAGCTAGTTGTGTTTTTATGCCCTTTTGAGCTTGCTTTTTTTTTTTTTTGCTTAAAGTCTTTCGTTTTCCATCATCCTCAACATTTAACCTTATAAAGTGGATCCTTATAAGAATCTTGGACATGAGTGAAATATACACATTAGAAGAACATGATATCATTCATTCTATAAAAAAAGAAAAAACTAACTCAGCAATGAAGCCCGTTTTTAATAAGCATAGAAGGAAGATACTGTATTTGTCTTGACGTTTGACTTTTTCCAGGCAGCAACAAGTGCTTTGTAAAAACTAAAACAGCTCAGGTCTTCCACTGATTTCTTCCATACTTCCACAATGACATTATTTTTTATTTCCTGGTATATTTGATTTTGCCAGCATGTGGGTGGTACTTAGCACTCTCTACACCATGCTTATACAGCCATGTTATTTCTATTTACCTCGATTATGTTAGCATCCAAATGGCTAATTAAAACTTCGATCACTTGTATAACCTTATAGCGATGCTAAGGAGACTGTACAGCTCAGCTTCTTGACATTTTGTGCCAAGATCCTTCGCCTGTTCTGTGTTCAGAGAATAATTAAACTTGAACTGAATTGATTTTAGAATTCCATCTGCCATAGATTTAGTGTTAATTTTTTTTTTTTTTTTTGCATACAGCATAAACACACATTGTCCTAACCCAGTTTCCAAGTATTGATTGGGATTCTGTATAGTAGGTCAGACCCTTGCCTTTGAGCAGATCTATTGATTTGGTGTCTGACAGAATACTCTTCCAATGGTCTTTCCAGTGTCATATTCTCTTATGCATACTTTTTTTTTTTTTTTTTTTAATATTTAATTTTTTTTTTTTTTTGTCACTGAAGAGTCAAAAAAGCTCTGGCTGATGTTGTCTGCTCAATACATAAACTCTATCTGGATTCAACATTATCTTGGTGACTCCAAACTATGTTTTTCTAGTACTGCAGTTAGGACTAGCAATGATGCTGTCAAAAAGGATAAAGGAGGAAAGATAAAGGTTATCCAACTCCCTGAAGATTGCAGGGGCGTCTACTGGCATTACTAGAGGTTACCATGGCAACACTGACTGGGTACAGAACCCACAAAAATACATCTCTGCAAACAAGAAGGGTTACAGGTTGATATTTGACATGAATGTATTTGTTCTTTATGCTGTAATTTTAGTATAGGATGATATTAATATTGTTGATCATGAATTAGCTAAACATAAAGTGTTATATTTAACACTTTTAAATATCATGGATTTAAATTATTTATCTTTACCCACACAATCCAAAAACCATTCAGTGTTTAGTCAATAGTTTAGTCAATATTGGTACATGCTAAGGTTGTTATTACTATTGCTCATACTTGGGTTTAGAGATTTGAACAAACCCATAGTCCTCAGTATTAATCTTTGGAATGTAACTCCCGCCTTAAATTGTGCAGCTTGTTGTGGGAAGGTGTAGTATTACTTTTATAAGCTACTAGATTATCTAGTGACCAGAATATCATAGAGACTTAGGCTAGGCTCTGTTGACTTGGGCTAGTCAACAACCACATGCAACAAGCTATAAAACACCCAGAACACCTTAGAAACCACACAGCAATTATGGTTGCGTGGAGGCACTGGCAGGCACCACTCACGTTCTGTTTAGAAAGAGTAAATGTTACTCTATTATGGTGTAGCAAAACAGAGCACTAACGATTACAATAATGATCTGAGAAAGGTCAGTACATGTGGGGGAGGCGGGAAAGCGAGATAGATCAACGGAGAGATCGTGACAGAGAGGAAAGGGAAGGGAGAAAGAGAGGCCAGTTGAAAGTATTGTGGTCATGTCTAGACCTCGTTATAATCACCTCATGGGAAGTGTTATGCAACCAAAATAATCATTCCCTGCAGGGCTCTGAATCATTCTATCCGTTCACATCCGAGGGTTTGATTTACACTGCCCATGATTCCAGATTCATGCAGCTCTTGGCACTGACAGCAAATAAGAGTGGAATGACTTTTCGGTTGACTTTCTGAATTAAACCCAGTTATTGTGCGACTCTTCCAAGAGAATGATAAATCAAAGTGTTCTGTTATCTCTTGAGTAAAAGTGGCAACAATCTGCACTAATATTTGATGAGGTTGTTTTTCCCGTTTCATTTCTCATTCATATTCTTGTTTACTCATTTTCACAGCATTTGGATGGCAGGAGCGTTAGATGTTCAGAAATGCTACTAAAACATGCTAAAGACTGTTGCTAAGCTTGAATGATTATGCTAGCTATATTTCCATTGAAGTTGTAAATAACAACATACTTCATTATCTTTATCTATATATGCATGAGTTTGCAGAACTATTAGAGTTAACAGTAGGATGTGGAGGAGTTTGTTAGCTTAGCATCGTGTTATTGAAATATCAGTTGACATTGACGGAGCTCCCATGAGCAGACTACCTTCAGCTGCACAGCTGGAGTTTAATAAGAACCTAACAGAAAAGTGCATTGTCTCATCCATCAACAGATACCTTCAGACAACCTGAGAGCCAATGTCTCAATTTGGCCATGTGTTCCTGGAGACTGACAAGTCTGTGCCTTTTTGTGTCATCGTGAACCTAACCACCAAACAACATTCAAGCCATGTGCCACCTCATTTTAAGTCCACAAAACCCCATAACCACATGTAGTTTTACATTATTTGGAGCCAGATAAGCACTCCTGCTGAAAAATGCAGTTAAAACTAACTTCTGATAGTAGCTGGTTTTACACGGGGTGTGTCTCAATCCACTCTCTAGTTCAGTATTTAGGACACAGCTCAGGTAGGCAGCCATTTGTAATGGTGTGTGCGCACCAAAAATGAATTTAATTATTTGCACTGGTAGATTATATACAAAGTCAATGCAAAGATGGGAATAGATGAGAATTCACGCCGGCCGACGTGATTGCCGTGAACGTGTGATATACGCCTCAATCCCGTCTTCCACGAAAAATTTGCATGATGCTTTATCGCGCAAGCCAATCAGTGAAGAGCTTATTGACAGTTGTATCAATAAATGACTGAGAGCATTATGCAATGATTTTATTTGCGTGAGTGACACGAAAAACATCCCGCAAGTAATCCAGTGCGATAATGTGATGTGAATATTCGCATCGCTTTTGGTGTGCACACAGCATTCCAGTATACTCAAACATTCACTCATTGAAAGCTTAAGCTGCTCAGTATATGAAATTGTCTTCTTCAGTCCTTCAAGTCATCAGAACAGTGATGTTGCTGATATGTTTATTGCATGATGTCATAATCATGTTGCATGTAATTGAGTCATTAGTATCATAATGTTTATTGGATCAAGGTCCTTGCTAGTGCCCAAAATCATGTTTATGATATATTGATTCTTTCCATAGAAAACTAGGGAGTGGAAAGAGACAACCATAGCTGCTCCAAGCAAACTGGTTTAGTTGTTTAGTTGTCCTGCCACCCGGTGGGGCTGAGATCAACCTAGTCCCCACTAGCATAGCTACTGTATGTTCCAAAACACAGCCTGACCAGTTTTACCACCTTAAAGACCCCAGGGAAATTGTTTAACAGTTGTTACATATTTCCTATTGAAACAGGAAGTCTGGGCAGAGCATATTGAAAAGGTTATGTCTCATCCATAAATGTATGCACTTGTTAATTGGTTGCAGGTGATATAAAGGGGAGGGACATTTGGATTCTAGAGAACATCTAAATGGACAAAAATCTGTAGTGCAGGATGAGTCATCAACAATTGTGGTCTGTTTTTCGGAAAGAGAAATTCTGTCCATTTTAAATGCACATATCTGATTAAAGTTAATTTAGTCAACTTTTATTGTACTTTGTAATATAGATGATCTCAAAGCTAACAGACAAAAGTAAAAGCCACAAAACTACAATTTTGATATCATGAGGAACTAATTTTGATATCATTGGGTCTTTAAGTTAGTATGGTCTGATTTTTTTTTTTTTTTTTTCCAGTTGGGACTGTATACAAGGTTTGAGCGGTGTAGGTAATATTTCGATATTGGAGCACCAGGCGGATTTGATTAGATTTTGGTTTGCTGTCGAATAGCCTTGTTAATCTCAGGTGTGTGTGTTGCCATGGTGATTGCAGGTTGCTCTCCAGGATGGCTGGCATGAAGGATCAGCAGTTCACTGAAGAGAAACCGCTACTGCCAGAATCCAGGGGACAGGAAACAGAGATGGTGAGTGAGTGTGTGTGTGTGTGTGTGTGTGTGTGTGTGTGTGTGGCTAAATATAGTAGACGGGTTATAAATGGCCCCCTGTTTTTAGGCAAGAGAACAAAAAAAATTGGATGTGTGTGTGTGTGTGTGCATGATAAAGGATTTATCTATGCTCACCAAATACCACATTTCATCTTAATCCACACATCTGTGTTAAGCTAATGTGAAATGAAAAGCATGATATGTCTTTAATGCCAGTAAAAATAAATGGCTTTAAAATATCAGTTAAAAATTTGGGACACTGGACAACAAGGGGTGTACTACTTTCTTGCTTTTCTCTAGAAGTGCTCTGATATTCATCTGAAATCCATTGATTAATGATGCAACCTACTGTAATTCCTATCCCTTA
>JAFVLL020044718.1:99006-117228 GCA_021397915.2 Tor tambroides
TATATTCTGATGTGAACCCAAAACATTTTTTCCACAATCCCTTACTCTCTCAATAGACCTCTAATTCGTTGCAGAATTATTCATGTTTTTAACTGTACGAGAATCCTGCAAACGATTTCAGATCCTCAGCTAACTGTGTTGCATCTCTGTTTAACAGAGTTGGAGGAAAAGTATCCAATAGCTTTCCTGTTTGTCTGTCTTTGAGCTTCTTTTGGCTTCTCACCTTAGCCGTTCCAGTGAGACAATTTTCAGACCTTCTCGTTTGAAAAGAACAGACACGACTCGGAGGCAAAAGAGTGAGAGATGGAGAGAGAAACAGAGGTGTCAGGATTAGCCGTATCTAAGCTAACGCCCCCGCGCTGCTCTTCAGATGTGGCTAATCTCTCCCCGACTGGGTTTGCATTCACGCTGAAACACCGGCTCAAACAAGCCTGTGCACTATAGCAGGTGGGAGGTTGCGAACAATGCCCCCCCCCTTTTAATATTTTTGATGGTGGAACCTGTGGTGGACTTTTAAAATAAGGAAGCAAAGTCCCCTTCTGTTTATTTTTCACAAATGTATTTAGGTTAATGGCATATGGAACATTTTGTATAGCTTTTATTTGTACCACTTGCTGTTGCTAGCCTATTATTAATAATGACCTTATTTTCAAACTGTTAGTCATCAGATCCTTTGTAAACACTACAGGTGCAATAATATTTACGTATGGTGCACCTTCAGTTTAAACGAGCTGAGTCTCCAATGTCATAACAGGAGAGTTCTCAATCAAATTTGTTCAGTTTTTTGACTAAGCACTGCCTTCTTTGTCTTTTTGGTCAAAACAACCCTTGTGGAAACTCTGGTGATGTTGGATGTTGAAATGGATAGGGTATTGGAAGACATTGCCCTTTTCTTTTCTGAGATACTTGCAATGCTTCATTCGTCTGTTTTGTTTGCAGTATTGCTCACTGCAGAGTGACCTGTCTTTTATAAATAGGCTGAGTGAGTGTTGGATGGGCAATAAATGGTTGTTTTTTTTCCTGTGTTTTTATAAGTCTCTTTGTCTCACTACCTCTCTTGTTTTCCATTCTCTCTGTAAGGGTCAGGTGATGCCAGTTTGACGACAAGTGCATTCAGGCTGATGAGAAAGAAACATCTGTAAGTATCAGAGTCAAGTGACCTGTTCTCCTTTGTTCCTGCTATAATGGAGGAATGAGTCATAGCTCAGCTGTCCATCTCTCAAGTTCTTTTTCTCTTCATTCAAGTGGCACATCACCACATATAAGAAGCATCGTGTTTCAGACAGAATCCAATTTGTACTTAAGCATGTGCTGAGACAACTTAGCAACCGCATAGCAACAACCTGCAGCTTGTGGCAGTGATTTTTTCATGTCCAAACACATATTGTCTTAAAAGAAAGCTGGAACTTCATTTTTTCAGGTGGTGTGGCATAGTGGCCAGCCATGAGTCATCATCATTTTGCCCTTGAGCAAGGCCTAACCTGTACTGTAAGTGCTTTTCTCACGTTATCTCTTTTTTTTTTCAATCATATAGTATGTCAAAAAAAGTAAGCATTTTTATGTTTCAGACAAAATCCAGTTCTGGATTCAAGCATGTGCTGAGGCAACTTAGGATGTACAATGAATTCAACAACAAGGTAGTGATTGCTGGCACAGGAAGTTTCAGTTTTTTAAAAAGCAACTCAAATTGCACTCAAAACAAAGTTGATTCTTCAACTTCAATGCAAAGAACAGGCTGTAAATTGGATTCAGCAATTGTAGACCTACATGTAATACTGAAATCTACACAATAATTATAACCTCAATTTATTTCCATTTGTTTTGCAGCCCTATGTGCAAGTGAAAACTACACGACTACATAAGGCACAGAATTTGTGATGACCGTTGTCTGGATTTGTTGCCTGTCCTTTTTCAAGCATATGATAATCCAAATGTTCCGGTGAGGATTCTATCAACTTCTACTGTACATCACCCTCTGACACTCCTTATTCTGACCATCTATACTCTGGACAAAGATGTACAATATTGACACTCTCCACATTGCAGCGAGTCAGCTGTGTTTCCTCTATGATAGCACATGCCTTGGGTATGTCTTGCTTACCAACGAGCAGTTTAAGGTTGTCACATTGGCACAGGTACAGACAACCAAACCTCAGATAAACAAGGACTCAAAACGTGCTTAGCCTATCAATTGTGGTCCACTCTGCTGCCAGGTTTCTCCCAATTCACCACTTAAAACCTGGCTAGAGTCCATCTACTGTTCTAGACCTTTCCAAAAAAGGCGACTGACCTGATTTCTCCTTATCGCAGAACTAATATAGGGACAAATAAGGGTCAATTAGCCTTCAAGATTGTGAGCCAAGAATGTGTGACTGTCTTTAATTTGCAACAAACAATGAAGCAGGGAGGAATGTATACTATGCTGCACTGCTGTGTACAGTACGTTGTGATAACTAGTCCATAATTCCTAATGAAGCTAAATATAATCATTTGGGGCTGGTTTGAGCTAGTGCATTAGCAAGTTTTAAGTTGAAGAGCAGAAAGCAGCCTTCAGCAAAGAATACTGCAGACCTCAGAATAATGTGAGTTGATTATATGTGACATCTCTCATTTAGTCAACTCAACAAGTGCTGAAATACTATAGGTTGGCTTTAACATCTCTCTCAAACATTGACAGGAGGCTGCCATGGTTGATTCAGTTACCAAATCAAAACATATTTCATTTGATTGTTAAAATGTAGGAACAATAGGAACACTAATGGGTTGGCATATGCTCCCTTTCCCCCCTTGACTTTTCAACTGTGCCAACAAGACAATGATAAAAGTTTATTTAGATTCCTGATTCTGTCTCCATAGCAGGTTATATGGACTTTCCAACAGCAAAAGACCCTCAGAATTGCCAGGGAAAAGTTTTATAGCCATTTCAAAATTGCTGACAATTTCCAGCCAGAAGCTATTGGCTGAGTCAGACTAGCCAGCAACATTTCTCTTGGTACAGCATTAAAGAATATTAAAGACAGTGAGACCGTAGGGGTAAACAAGGCATGGTGCAGTCTTTCCATCCTTTGGATGTGTTAATTAGGATATTGATTTACTATGATTCAATGCGCTTGGTGTCTTGCAAATGACAAGCAATTATCACACTCTATGTCATCTCCATCAGTATCATCATTATTGTCAATATTACCACCGCCCCAAAAATGTATCAATTTGTTTGCATCAAAAATACGTAATCAGGCATACAGCTTCTTTTGAATGACCCTTAATTGAATTTTTTATTGGTGTAGTTGCAGTATCTACCAACAGGACTGGCTAACTGGACCATATTAACCAGCCTTGAACCCTTGACTACCTTAGTACATTGAGACAATCCAATTTAGCTGTAGAAGGTATAGTAGCAAAAACAGACAATTCCAAGAGTTAGGGAGAGGGTGAAAAAATATGCCTAATTACAGCTGTTTTTAGTGCAAGAATGCTTGACTAACATTAGGAGTACTTTTCAGGGAAAAGTTCAAACTGCTATAAAAGAGTACAAAGAAGAAGAAGAAAACTACTCTGACCCAACATGTGCATGGGCGTATGTGTCTGTGTCATCGATTCATGCTGTGATAAGTAATTGTGTGGGTTTGTTATAGCAGTGTTTGGGTGGGTATATGAGTATGTACTTATAATCTTTGGAGAAGAGTTTATAGTAAAAACTGACGTGATAAGAGCTCATGCTGCCAAATTTGTGCCTTCTCCCTGAAGTGTAAGAATCGTTTGTACAGAGCTGCCACTTGTGGTCTAATTGGACAGCCTTTCATTCTAAGCCTGCGGGCTTTACTCAATATCCCTGTCTCACTATTTCTTTCTCCTCTCTGTCTCCTTGGTTCCTTCCTTCCTGTCTGCCCTTCGCTATTCTTTCACACCTCTCCTCTATCCAATTTCTTATCTCTGTGTCTCTCTCCTTGTGTGTCCCTCTCTGTGATGGCTCTTTCTCTCTCCCTCCCTCTGTCTCACTCTCATCTGTTGGTATGGCTCAGGCTGCATCATCCTAGAGGACACGTGTTCTCTGTTTATTACAGAGCAAAAGAAGGGAGGGGAAGAGTGAGCGAATGAGGGAGGGTGGAACAGAGGTAGAGAGATTCACACAGCATAGCCCTCACTGGGTAGACAGCATCACTCCGAAACGCACTCACGAGCAAACAAAAAGAGGCTAAACACATCAGAATCTTTTAAGACGACAACAGAACACAGTTCTTCAGTAGAGGTAAGAAATATCTTTTTGCTTATTGTGGTCATTGTTGTAAAGAGGCACAAATTAGAGCGATCATTTAAGAGAACATCTGTTGTTAGGTCATGTTGAATACTTACTTGGTTGTTTCGGTGCAAAGTGTACTGTATGACGATACAAACACATCAGATCAAAAAGTGCCCCAACACAGGGCCTTGAGGGACTCCATCTCAAGAGAAGCATTAGAGTCCCTGCTGCGAGTATTACAGCACTTGTGTCATAAGCTACGCTTCATAGTTCCAGGCTCTGCATTGGCGTGAATGGGAGGTTGACATGTTAAATTTATTAACCCCGCAAAATAACTGCATCAGACAGGGAAGCTTTGCCAAAAACAGCAAGCCAGTCGCAGTCCATCCAGACCACCCCTTAAATTCAGAGTAAGTCTACTAACAGGTGTCCTTTCTTGTTCATTGGAGTAATGTTATCTGCTGTGGTGCTGAGAAGTATTCAGGTCTGTGTAATAACAGATAAGAAGAGCTTTTGTTTTCCTAATCTCAATAACACTTCACAGAATATCTGACGCCAGTGTACCTGGTTGGGTGCCAGTTTGCATAGGAGGCCAGGAGGACCGTGGAACTTTCCAGGGTGGATAAACTGTGACTTATCATAAGCCTTGACACTTTCAGTTTTAAGGGGGTGATGGATGATGTTGTTAGCACGTGCCTTAAGATGAGAATATTTATGTTGAGTTTAAAATAAAACTACATGTTTTATGCTACAGATAATGGCAGCTGCCACACCTTTGTCACACTTGGTTGACAACATGGTGTGCAGCTGAAATACATTTTGTCTATGTAACTGAAAGGTTGGTGGAAATTCAAGCAGGTACTTCAATTACTAATGTGTGGGATGATTACAGCTGTAAAGATGAATGATAATATGTGGCATGGTTTTGAAAACAAGTAATTGAAAAGAACTGATATCTTTCATTCAGCCTTGTAAAAAGGATGGCATTGCTGACGCAACTTAATGTAAGGCTGTGATGAATTTTTTTTTGCTAAATCTCCCTGCAAGACAACGAGATGCCCCCATTTCTACATTATATAACAATGCAACAGACGCCTTGGAAACTTTTGTCTCACTCGTACAAAACCCATACCTCCTGGAAGCCTTCCCTGTTAGAACGGTTGTACTGTTCCTTCACTGAGCATGTAAGAAGATTCTTCAATAAACTGCATGCTAGCTTTACTTTAATAGAAACTCTCCTGGCTTGAGATTTATATAAAGAATGTCATTTATAGAGGATTTTGTAAATTGCCTGGAACCTTTTCATAAAACATCTCTTTGTAAGAGGCATGCCCTGGGACTAGTTTGCATTTTAGTGTACAGAAGCTAAACTCGGAGGAGGGCTTCCTCAATATCTTGCCCAGGTTAACGTACTTACTGTGAGAGTTTTCTGAATACCAAATATTGTGTATAGCTTAATTACAAATGGATCTTGTTTTGTACTGATAGATGGGGCCCGGATTGTTCTGGAACTTCCCATCCAAGACTAGCTGCACGGTTCCACAGAGCCTGCTGCAGACAATGTACGTAGTTCTGCCTGTAACTGAGGCTGTAGCCTTTCTTTTCCGTTTTTTAGCATCCATTTCTTCATTTTTTGTTCGTCTCTTTGCTTGTGAAATCCATGGCCCGTTGCTGTGTCTGACCACATAATGATCATGCCTTGATTTGTCGACCAATCACTGGGCAATGGCCAAACATGGTCAAGTGTCAATAAACATCATTATTCTGCCGTAGATCATTATTCATATTTCATTGCCCAATAGCTGTTGATTGTTTCAGCCTTCAGTCTCTGACCAATCCGTTAATGTAGGTTTATGTGTCCAAGCTGATTTCATGTAAAAAGATTATTTTATACTTTATTGTAAGTCTCATGACCACTATATACAGTAGGAATCTGAATTATGAAATCTGGAATGTCTTTCAATCAGTTGTTGCCTGAGCTACATGATTTTTGATACTGAAAATAAATGTCCATATGCAAAGATGCATATCAACCTTGATGTCCATTTTCTGTATTGGCGGCTCTAGTAATTTGGATGTTTTTCTGTTCAAGAGGGTCCTTCAAAACTTGAATTGCCTTCTGCAGTTCTTGACCACCAGTGCCCTCAACGCCGCTTAGAACCAACTGAGCCACGTGACACCAATTTCATGTTAATGAACTGCAATGAATGAAAAATCTCCATGAATAATTTGACTGCACATGAGTGAAGAAAGCTATTATGGGCTTGATCATATTCTGTTCTGACCTAAATAGGTGTGCAGCTGCGATAAATACCCAGGCTTAGACGAAAGATCGCTTCATGAAAGCTTTTAGATGCAGGCTATTTATCAAAATTGAACCATTAATATTTCAAGGAAACCACACCTAACATCCTTGGATTGGTTTCCTACTGATCCATACAGTTGAAACCTGTTTTAAGGAAAGGTTACTGTAATTTTGGCCAAGGTAAAATGCCATTATTGAGGACCACATACCAACTCACCTTCTGTCAGCCTGGCTTACAGCACTAGGCAGCTCCTGACAAGAGGCAGTGTGAGGGGTTGGAAACATGGTTGATTCTGGTGGTACAACACTATCAGTGTCTTTGAAAGCCAGATAGCCATGAGTGGTCCTTCAGATGCTACTCAGAATCCCACTGGAGGTGTGAAGTGAGTTCTCTAAGGGGTTGAGATTAAAAAAGTTTTTGGGAGTTCCACAGCTGCTTTTAATCTCAATTTCAATATAACACATATCCTGTTATTGTGTTCTGCAGTGTTTCTCAACTCCAGTCCTTGGATCTCACCTCCCAGAATGTTTTAGATGCCTCCATATCTAACACACTAAGAATTCGATTAGCTGAATCAAGTGTTTTATTAATGAGGCATCTAAAACATTCTGGTAGGTGGGTCCTCAGGACTGGAGTTGAGAAACACAGGTCTAATGGACTAGGGTGTGCGTTAGTGTATGACTGAAGTTCCTGGAACAGTCTATTTAGTGTGAGGGTTATGTGAGCTAGTTTTGTTTTTATGCCCATTTGCTTAACATGTTTTGTTTTGCATCACCCTCAACTAGGGATGTCCCGAGCCAATCTCAAGGATAAGGATCGGGGGCTGATCAAGATTTTTTTTTTTTTAACTGATCGGTATCGTCCTGATCCTTATTTTATGTCAGCTGTCATTCTGGTGATGTGCAGTAGGTAGCAGTATTCACCTTCCAGTAGCTTTGCCAACCGCCATGAAGGAAAATAAGACGCTCCAATGTGTGTGTTCAGCCACTATTTAAACCAAAAGAAGAAGAAATGTGTGTGTGACGCGTGAGAACCAGTGAGGTCTGTTCTAGCACCTCGCACTCGTTTGAACTTCAAACGATCAAACGATGTTCAACGTTCGATGTTTGATGTTCGAGTTCAAACGATGCACACTTTTGTAACGATCACTCATTCATTTATTGTTTACTTTTATCTGCCGTCAGACTCTGAGATGTCATTGCCATAACGTGTTGCAAGCAATGGTTTGTTTCTTGCTTCTGGATTTGACTGACGGACTCGAGTTCTGACACCGCGAGCTTCATGCTTTCTAACCATATCTCCGCTTTTTTACCTTTATGTTGCAATTACTCAATATTCGACCAATGTCTTTATACAGTATGTGTACATAAGAGAGTGTGTTTTATACAAACACATAGAAATATTAATTTTACTCTCTGCACAACTCTGTATACATTGGATTGATTTTAATAACTTTACCATACTTGAATGGTGCATCAAACTCTAGCAGGAATATACAAATATCGGATCAGGACTTGGTATCGGCAGATACTCAATATGCAATGACTCGGATCGGGGCACAAAAACCTAAACGGGACATCCCTACCCTTAACATTTGACTTATTGACTTATGAACCTTAGACGTGAGTGAAATATATGTACACATTAGAAGAACAAAAAGATCATTCGTTCTATAAAATCACAGAGAAAACTAAATCAGCAATGAAGCCAGTTCTTAGTGAGCATAAAAGGAAGATGCTGTATATGTCTTGACATTTGACTTGAGGCGGCAACAAGTGCTTTTTAAAAACTGCAACATCTCAGGTCTTCCACTGATTTCTCTCATACTTCCACACTGAAATCATTTATTTTTATTTCCTCTTATATTTGATTCTGCCAGCATGTGGGTGGTACTTAGCACTCTCTACACCTTGCTTATGTAGCCATGTTCTTTCTATTTACCTCGATTATATTAGCATCCAAACGGCTAATTAAAACTTTGATCACTTGTATAACCTAATAGCGATGCCAAGGAGACTGTACCGACATTTTGTGCCAAGATCCTTCGCCTGCTTTGCGTTCATAGAATGGTTTAAGAATTCCGTCTGCCATAGATTTAGTTGTAATTGTTTTTTTGCATACAGCATAAACATCCGTTGTCCTAACCCAGTTTCCAAGTATTGATTGGGATTCTGTATATTAGGTCAGAACCTTGCCTTTGAGCAGATCTATTGATTTGGTGTCTGACAGAATACTCTTCCAATGGTCTTTCCATTGTCATATTCTCTTATGCACACATTTTTTGTCACTTAACAGGGTCATATGCCAGCTCTGGCTGATGTCGTCTGCTCAACCTCTCTCAATACATGAACTCTAGACGTCTGAGAGAGACCACATTATCTTGGCGACTCTTTTTCTAGTATTGCCTTTACGACTAGCGGTGATGCTGTCGAAAAGGATAAAGAAGGAGAGATAAAGGTTATCCAACTCCCTGAAGATTGCAGGGGCGTCTACTGGCATTACTAGAGGTTACCATGGCAACACTGACGGGGTACAGAACCCACAAAAAATAATTATCTGCAAACAAGAAGGGTTACAGGTTAATATCTGACATGAATAGATCTATCTGTTCTTCATGCTGTAATGTTAGTATAGGATGATATTACGATTGTTGTTCATGAATTAGCTAAGCATAGTGTGTTGTATTATTTATCTTCACCAACAAAATCCAAAAACCAGTCAGTGTTTAGTCAATAATTAGTTAGTGGTACATGCTAAGGTTGCTATTACTATTGCTGATACTTGGGTTTAGAGATCTCAACAAACCCATAATCCTCAGTATTAAACTTTGGCATGTAACTCCCTCCTTAAAATGTGCAGCTTGTTGTAGAGAGGTGTAGTATTAGTTTTATAAGCTACTGGATTTATCTAGTGACCAGAATACCATAGAGACTTGGGCTAGTCAACAACCACATGCAACAAGCTAGAAAACACCCAGAACAGCTTAAAAACTACATAGCAATTGTATTTGCGTGGAGGCACTGGCAAGCACCACTCACGTTCTGTTGAGAAAGAGTAAAAATGTTGCTCTATTATGGTGTAGCAAAACAGAGCACTAACAATTATAATAATGATCTGAAAAAGGTCAGTACATGTGGGGGAGGCGGGAAGGCGAGATAGATCAACGGAGAGATCGTGACAGAGAGGAAGGGAGGGAGAAAGAGCGGCCAATTGAGAGTATTGTGGTCATGTCTAGACCTCGTTATAATCACCTCATGGGAGGTGTTATGCAACCAAAATAATCATTCCCTGCAGGGCTCTGAATCATTCTATCCGTTCACATCCGAGGGTTTGATTTACATTGCCCGTGATTCCAGATTCATGCGGCTTAACAGGAAATAGGAGTGGAATGACTTTTCGGTTGACTTGAAGTGCTCTGAATTACATCCAGTTATTGTGCAACTCTTCCAAGAGAATGATATATCAAAGTGTTCTGTCGTCTCTTGAGTAAAAGTGGAAACAATCTGCACTAATATTTGATGAGGTTGTTTTTCCTTTTTCATTTCTCATTTTCACAGCACTTGGATGGCAGGAACGTTAGATGTTCAGAAATGCTACTAAAACATGCTAACAACTGTTGCTTAGCCTAAATGATTATGCTAGCAATATTTCCATTAAAGTTGTAAACAACGGCAAGCTTCATAATCTTCATCTACATACGCTTGTATTTGCAGAACTATTAGAGTCCAATAAAGTTAACAGTAGGCTGTGGAGGTGTTTGTTAGCTTAGCTTTGTGTTATCGAAATATCAGTTGACACTGACGGAGCTCTCATGAGCCGACTACCTACAGCTGCACAGCTGGAGTTTAATAAGAACCTAATGGAAAAGTACATTGTCTCATCCATCAACAGATACCTTCAGACAACCTGAGAGATAATGTCACAATTGGCCATGTGTTCCTGGAGACTGACAAGTCTGTGCCTTTTTGTGTCATCGTGAACCTAACCACCAAACAACATTCAAGCCATGTTCACAATGCCACCTCATTTTAAGTCCACGAAACTCCATAACCACATGTAGTTTTAAATGATTTGGAGCCAGATTAGAAAAAAAATGCAGTTAAAACCAACTTCTGATGTAGCTGATGGTTTTACATGGGGTGTGTCTCAATCCGCTCCCTAGTTCAGTATTTAGTACACTGCTTAGGTAGGCAGCCAGTTCTAATGGTGTGTGCACACCAAAAGCAAATTTAATTAATTACGTGAGTAGGTTACATAGAAAGTCAATGCAAAGATGCAAATAGATCCAAATTCGTGCTGGACTGTTGGATTGCTGTGAACCTGCGATATACGCCCCAAAGGTGTCTTCCGTGCAAGTTGGAAAATTTTTAAAAAATGACGTTTTATCACACAAGCCAATCAGCGAAGAGCTTAATGACGTCCAGTTTGACAAGTCTGGTTGTATCAGAAAATGAAGGAGAGCATTACGCAATCATTTTATTTCCATGAGTGACACAAAAACATCCTGCGAGTAATCTAGTACGATAACACAACGCGATTATTCGTTTCACTTTTGGTGTGCACACAGCATAAGACACTCCAGTGTACTAAAACATTGACTCATGAATGAAAACATAACCTGCTCAGTAAATGAAAATGTTGTCTTCTTCAGTCCTTCAATTCATCAGACCAGTGATGTTGCTGATATGTTTAATGTGTAATTTCATAATCAGTGTTGGGGAAAGTTGCTTTTAAAAGTCATGCATTACAATACTGCGTTACTCCAAAAAAAACCCAAAAACTAATTGCATTACTTAGTTACTTTTTATGAAAAGTAATGCATTACGTTACTTTTGTGTTACTTTTTAGCACCTGAGCTGGGCTTGTTAATTTATTTATTATTTATTTATGATAAAAAACCCAAAAGATATATTTTTGGTGACTGTAAAGGCCCTTTCACACCAAGAGTGAAATTAATAAGCCTCAATTTCTCACAACACAGGGACAGGAAAGCTGTCAGTGAATAAACAGGAAAACAAAGTAACTTTCGTTACTTATTTGAAAAAGTAACTCAGATATTTTCTTGTTCATTTAAAAGTAATGCATTACTTTACTAGTTACTTGAAAAAGGTAATCTGATTACATAACTCACGTTACTTTTAACGCGTTACCCCCAACACTGGTCATAGTCATGTTGTAATTAGTATCCTAATGTTTATTGCATCAGGGTCCTTGCTAGTGCCTGAAATCATGTTTATGATCTACTTATTCTTTCCATAGAGAACTAGGGAGTGGAAAGAGACACAGCCATGGTTACTAGCTGGTCCAAGCAAACTGGTTTAGTTGTTTAGTTGTCCTGCCACCCGGTGGGGCCAGAGTCAACCTAGTCCCCACCAGTTTAGCTACTGTATGTTCCAAAACACAGCTTGACCAGCTTTACCACCTTAAAGACCCCTGGGAAATTGTTTAACAAGTGCAGTTGTACATATTTCCTATTGAAACAGGAAGTTTGTGCAGAGGTAATGTCTCAGCCATAAACCTACGCACTTGTTAATTGGTTGCAAGTGGTATAAGGGGAGGGACAATTGGATTCTAGAGAACTTTGGACAAAAATCCGTAGTGCAGGATGAGTCCATCAACATTTGTGGTCCGTTTTTCAGATTAAAAAAAAAAAGTATCACGGCGTAAAAAAGCGTATATCTGATTAAAGTTAATTTTGTCAACTTATTGGAGTAGGCTACTCTATAATATAGATGATCTCAGATCTTACAGACATGGAGTTAAAGCCACAAAACTACAATTTTGATATCATGAGGAAATATAATTTTGATATCACTGGGTCTTTAAGTTGGTATGATCTGATTTTTTTTCCCAGCAGGGACAGTATACAAGGTTTGAGTGGTTTAGGTAATATTTCAATATTGGAGCACCAGGCGGATTTGATTAGATTTTGGTTTGCTGTCGAATAGCCTTGTTAATCTCAGGTGTGTGTGTTGCCATGGTGATTGCAGGTTGCTCTCCAGGATGGCGGGCATGAAGGATCAGCAGTTCACTGAAGAGAAACCGCTACTGCCAGAATCCAGGGGACAGGAAACAGAGATGGTGAGTGTGTGTGTGTGTGTGTGTGTGTGTGCATGGCTAAATATAGTAGACCAGTTAAAAATGGCCCCCTGTTTTTAGGCAAGAGAACAAAAAATTGGATGTGTGTGTATGTGCATGATACAGGATTTATCCATGCTCACCATCATACCATGTTTCATCTTAATCCACACATCTGTGTTAAGCTAATGTGAAATGAAAAGCATGACATGTCTTTAATGTCAGTAAAAATAAATGTCTTAAAAATATCAGTTAAAAATGTGGGACACTGGACAACAACGGGTGTACTACTTTCTTGCTTTTCTTTAGAAGTGGTCTGATATTCATTGGAGCACAGTTAATAATAGACATTTGAGTGATGCTAGTACATCTGAAATCCATTGATTAATGATGCAATCTACTGTAATTCCTATCCCTTATCTGATTAAACCAATGTACAATCAATGGGATTTACGTTTTAATTTTAAGTGTTAAAATTGCGATTTTCCAGGCCAGGAATTTTATAAATTTTTGGTAACATGTAACAATAAGGTTATATATGTTCACATTAGCTGATAAGGTGTCATGTACTAGAAATTAAAAATGTGTATTTTTACAGCATTAAAGGGGTCATGACATGGATTTTTAAAATTATTTTAATATGTTCCTTGAGGTTAACTTATAATGTTAATAAAGTTTTTGCACAATAAATAAATAAATAAACAAATAAAAAAAATATGTGGAAAAATTATTATTTTCAACCCTCATTCTGACTCTCTCTAAAACAACCTATTTTTAAGGGGCAGGTCCTTTAAGGCTTGTCAGTAATCGGCCACTGTAATGATTGGCTAACGTCATTGCATAGGAAACAGTATCAACACCCCCTCGCTATTGCATGTGAGTGATTTGACAACATGATCAAAATAAAATGGCAATTTCCAGACAAATCATTATGAAATCATTTACTACGGTTTGTGATGCAGCTGCAGTCAGATCTAGTACTGCTTCGTTTTTCAACAAATGTTTCTTTGTGAACTCTCCATGACACTGTGCCTCATTTACAAAACAAAATCCTCAGACACCATCCGGAATGCCATTAAAAACAAACTATGCACTTGTTCCTTACGCTGGGGTCCTTCTGATATCTGTACAAATACGAGCTGTTTGAACCAAACACGTCAAAGTGAACATTATTTCACTCCATTTGTCCTATTGACAGACTCAAGCGCGTGGACTGTGTCAGAAAGCGAATGTGCATCTCTATACTGTATCCAGTGTAGACAAGATAGCGGCAGTGATTGTAATTTCTATTAGCTTTTGGCACGACGCTACACTCGCATTCAGCGTGATGGGCAGGGCCTATGCTGAGAAGAAGACTATTCATCAATGTCTTGCTCTCGAGGCATGTTTATGCAAATATTTGCGCCCAGGTGACCTTCCCCTCAGATCCAAAACAAGCCGTTTTTGGAGCTTGATCAAATAAATGCTTTGTTTATAATGAGGAGGACATTTTACGCTATGAAACTTGCAGGATGTTTAAATGGTACAAAGACCTCTTATATGCCAAAAGATCAAGGCAAATTTGATTTCTCATGTCATGACCCCAATATATATATATATTTTTCTATTCATGTACAGCTCTAGAACATTTTGTCATTTTGTCAAACTGCAGTGTAATTTGTATAAAAAAATCACATTATTAGAAGTCATGGCAATTCATTCATCAAAGCTTGTTGTGTGGATATTGTGTCTGCTGCTTATTTTGCCACATATCACACAGTAACCTTCATGCATATCATCATTTTTTTCTTCAGCTTCTCACCTCTGCCACCAAAGCATTGTCCTCCGGTCCTATAGAGGGCACTGTCTGCTGTAGTTTGCTGTAACTAGTGTTTGTGTCTGTGTGTAACGTGGCAGGCTAAAGGACAGTGTGTGCACACGCTGCCCTGTGCTACACCCTCCCCCCCCACGGCTCGCCCCCCAAAACGCTGGCATGCCATCGCCCAACACTGGCTCGGCCTGACGCGCCGTCGGACCAGCGGGTTCTTCCCGGTAGGCTGATTACCGCACAGAAGCACGTCCATGTTTCCAGCTGAAAGATACTCATTTTTCTCAGGTTCTTTGTTACTTTAGATGCAGCTCTGTTAAGAAAAGATCAAACAAGGCCTGATATTTTCTCTCTCCCCAAGTCTCTACCAAAAAAACCCATTCACAGTTTCACATGCTGTCTTATTTGGGGAAAATTACAGATTTTAAAATGTGACATTCTTTTTGGCACAATGTTTACATTCAAACACACTGTTAATTAGCATTAGCATAATGTTAAGCAATAATCAATGGATTACCTGTGTCATTGTATTATTAATATTTTTATTTTATATTGTATTATTATCATTATTTGCTTAGGATAATATGTTAAAAAGTCACAAGTTTGTGTAAAAGTCAAATCAGCGTAGTTTGTAATCTGGACTACAGATTCATTTCACTGATTTACATAGACTCATTAAAGGGATAGTTCACCCAAAAATGAAAATTGTGTCATTAATTACTCACCCTCATGTCATTCCAAACCCATAAGACCTTCGTTCATCTTCAGAACACAAATTAAGATATTTTTGATGAAATCCGAGAGCTTTCTGACCCTTCATATACAACAACGCAACTGACACGTTCAAGGCCCAGAAAGGTAGTAAAGACATTGGTAAAATAGTCCATGTGACATCAGTGATTCAACCGTAATTTTATGAAGCTACAAGAATACTTTTTGTGCACAAAGAAAACAAAAATAACAACTTTATTCAACAATTTCTTCTCTTCTGTGTCAGTCTTCGACGCACATTCACGAGAGTACCAAGATGCATGTTATTTTTGTTTTCTTTATTCTCGTAGCTTCATAAAATTACGGTTGATCCACTGATGTCACGTGGACTGTTTCAGCAATGTCTTCACTACCTTTCTCGGCCTTGATCATGTCAGTTACATTTCTGTCTATGCAGGGACAGAAAACTCTCGGATTTCCTCAAAAATATCTTCATTTGTGTTCCAAAGATGAACGAACGTCTTACTGGTTTAGAATGACATGAGGCAGAGTAATTAATGACAGAACTTTCGTTTCTGGGTGAACTATCCCTTTAAGGTTTTTGTTGGATGTTTATTGCAACATGAGTGTAACATCATATGTAAAGCTTAGAAATGCCAACAGTTGTGTGTGAATTCAATCACTTATGTTAACATATGGCATACACTATAAAGTGAATAAGTGAACAAGAACGAGTGAGTGATTTTGGCTCTGATTTTGTCATGATAGCAAGACATCATGATGGACATGAGCACAGGCAAAATTCAGTTCTCTGTTCTCTCCAGACAGATTCTTGTCTAGCATTTCTCTGTCATTACTGTGGCAACCTATGTAGATATGCTGGATTCTGGATGCAAAATGACATTGTGTAAAATGGGATTTGCACAGCAATAATACTATGTCACAAGTTTCAGTTCCTCAAGAGGAAAACAGCACACTGTTGTTTACCCGTAAGACTGCCCCCTTTTGCACTTCTGAGAGACTGCATTAGAGTTTCAATCCTGAAAAGGAGTGACACCTGCTGGTCCGACATTAAAACTGCTTTTGCTTCTCTGCTGCCAACCGCTCAGACTGCATGCACTAACCTCTTTCTTTAGTTTAGGTTTGTGGGTTTCTTCCTGCTTCTGCCAGTCTGCACAAGAATCACTTCATAAGTGATACTTGCTTTTCCAAAACAGATGCTTATGTAGATTGTGCTAACTCATGTTTCCTTGCCTTTTCAGAAGAATGAGATGGATTATCTTATTCCTATGGTGACTGTGTTATGATACAGTTGTCTGGCAAGGAGATGTTGTCCTGTTCTCAAGCTGTTCTTTTACAACTGTGTTTTGTACTCATTTCACCTTTTGTTTCCATTGCACATTGTGTTCCTAACAGTGTCTTTACTCATTAACACTGGCGTTGGACCAGCTCAGGCCATCAAAATGCTAAACCATTATACTTAACTGTATAATGCAGTTAAACAGGCCTCATATCAGCACTGAAGCAAGCTCAGCTTGCATGTTTTATCTTTCCACAAATAGCTGCTGATTTGAAGCCAGCTAAGCCACCCACATACTAACCAATCATGCCTAGTGAAACAACAACCAGGGGTGTAAAGTATTTGAGAGATTATTAATGTATGTGGCATTGCATTATTGTATTTTAGGGCATGTTTACTTTACTCAGTTTAAAATGAATAGCTGGACCTTTTCTTATTTACCAAAAAAAAAAACAATTGAAATTTCAGTCAATTTTAAATTTAATTTCAAAATTTGCTTCGAAATTGAACAATTAAATTTGAGAAACATTTTTCACTCTAAGGGCCAGGTTTACTAACAGCTTGCGCCAGCGCAAACCGTCTTTTGGCGTTAAAACAGTACTGTCAGGATTTACTAAAGATGCGCAGTGAAGAATTAGCGCTGAAAAGGCGTGGACACAGTTATTTTTGCGCCTGACCTTATTGAATATGCATTTGTAGGAGTTTCCCTTTCAGATGCTAAATTTATGGGAGGAGAGTATTCAAATAAATCACGCAACGAGATTTACTAACATTTGCGCTCGTTATATTACTGGTATTTGCGCCATTATTTAACGCCCAAAAAAGCATGTCTTAAAGCAGGTGGTAATTTGCGCTGCTCTTGGTAGACTGCGCTGGTCATTATGGAAATGATCTGACTGCGTCTGTGTTCTTTAATGAGTGCATTGTCAGTAAATCACATAGAATTTTCCCCTCCCATCAGCGTTTTTATGGAATTGTGCTCTAATTCTAATTTGCCCTTTTGTAGTAAATCTGGCCCTAAATGTTTTTGGCATTTGAGTAAAATGTTGACATCTGTACTTTGATTTAAGTATAATTTCTCAGTACTTTTTACATCCCATACAAAAACTCAATGTTCTAGAAACAACAGCTCAAGTAAATGTTTCCATCACAGAAACTCTTTCTTCGCTGGCGGGACCTTGCAGAGTGTTGCTCCAGTCGCTGATTATTTTATTCTGATAGCATATTAAAACGAAAGAGCTTTTTGGCTTTTATGAACCTGACCTTTTGTGTTCCTGCAGGAAAACTGTGAGACCTTTGTGGCAGAAGGAGATTGGAAGGTACGGTGACTCTTCCTTGTGCATTTTTGATAATGACTTTAGATTTACATTTAAACAGCCAGTCCTTGAAGGATTTTAAGCCATGTCAGATTAAAAAAAATGGCATTGCTGACATAGCCTCATTATTTCTTTTTGGCATTTGATAATTAAAGACATATTGTTTGTCTTGGCTGGAGAGAGGAATGTGCTAACAATTACAGTTAATGAGAGAGCGTGAGAGAGAATGAAATTCATGGAGGCGCTGCTATGACCTCCTGAGTTTCAATCAATTTTCCATTTTCAGAGCACTAACAGCAACCTGCAATACCAGCCTGTCGATTAGAACTGGTAGTTTAATTATCAACATGACATCCAACCTATTTAAATTTGTAATATACACTGAACAAAATTATAAACGCAACACTTTTGTTTTTGCCCCCATTTTTCATGAGCTGAACTCAAAGATCTAAGACTTTTTCTAT
>JAFVLL020044718.1:117328-154824 GCA_021397915.2 Tor tambroides
GGTGTACTACTTTCTTGCTTTTCTCTAGAAGTGCTCTGATATTCATCTGAAATCCATTGATTAATGATGCAACCTACTGTAATTCCTATCCCTTATCTGATTAAATCAATGTACTGTAGACAATCAATCAAATGCACTGGGTTTTAAATTTAAATTTTAAGTGTTAAAATTGTGATTTTCCAGGCCAGGAATGTTTATAAACGCATAACAATAAAGTTATATATGTTCACACTAGTTGATATGGTGTCATGAACTAAAAATGAAATATTTGTATTTTACAGCATAAAAAAATCTAGAAATCTTTTTTTTTTTTTTCATTCATGTACAGCTCTAGAACATTTTGTCATTTTGTGAAACTGCAGTGTAATCTTTTTAAAAAGATGATAAAAATTCACATTAACTAATTGCAAATGATTGGAAGTCATTCATCAAAGCTTGTTGTGTGGATATTGTGTCTGCTGCTATGATTTTCTCCACATATCACACAGTACCATTCATGCATATCATCATTTTATTTCTTCAGCTTCTCACCTCCGCCAACAAAGCATTGTCCTCTGGTCCTACAGAGGGCACCGTCTGCTGTAGTTTGCTGTAACTAGTGTTTGTGTCTGTGTGTAACGTGGCAGGCTAAAGGACAGTGTGTGCACACGCTGCCCTGTGCTACACCCTCCCCCCCTACGGCTCGCCCCCCAAAACGCTGGCATGCCATCGCCCGACACTGGCTCGGCCTGACGCGCCGTCGGACCAGCGGGTACTTCCCGGTAGGCTGATTACCGCACAGAGCACGTCCATGTTTCCAACTAAAAAAAATACTAATTTCTCTTTGTTACTTTAGATGCAGCTCTGTTAGAAAAGACCAAACAAGGCCTGATATTTTCTCTCTCCCCAAGTCTTTAACAAAAAACCCATTCACAGTTTCACATGCTGTCTGATTTGGGGAGAATTACAGATTTTAAATTGTGATGTGTGCAACACAAAGTGTTCTTTTTGGCACAATGTTTATATTTAAACACAATTTAGCAATAGCACAATTGTAAGCAATTATCAATGGATTACCTGTGTAATTTTATTATTACTATTTTTTATTTTATATTGTATTATTATTATTATTTTCTTAAGCTAATTGCTTTGCACATGATAATAGTATGATAAAAAAAGACAACAAATCATTAGTTTGTCTTTTGCTTTGTTTTTTTGCTTCTAATCATTGAAAATCAAATCAGTGTAGTTTGTAATCTGGACTTCAGAACACCACATGAAATATGATTTTTATAGATGCATTAAAGGGATAGTTCACCCAAAAATGAAAATTGTGTCATTAATTACTCACCTTCATGTCGTTCCAAACCCATAAGACCTTCGTTCATCTTTGGAGTACAAATTACTATATTTTTGATGAAATCCGAGAGCTTTCTGACCCTGCATAAACAGCAACGCAACTGACACGGTCAAGACCCAGAAAGGTAGTAAGGACATCGTTAAAATAGTCCATGTGACATCAGTGGTTCATCCATGATTTTATGAAGCTACGAGAATACTTTTTGTGCGCAAAGAAAACAAAAATAATGACTTTATTCAACAATTTCTGCTCTTCCGTGTCAGTCTTCAATGCACATTCACGAGAGTACCAAGATGCACGTTATTTTTGTTTTCTTTGCGCACAAAAAGTATCCTCATAGCTTCATAAATTTATGGTTGCACCACTGATGTCACATGGACTATTTTAATGTGAATGTGTCAGTTGTGTTGCTGTCTATTCAAGATCAGAGAGCTCTCGGATTTCATTAAAAATATCTTAATTTGTGTTCCAAAGATGAATAAAGGTCTTATGGGTTTGGAACGACATGAGAGTGAGTAATTAATGACAGAATTTTCATTTTTGAGTGAACTATCCCTTTAAGGTCACTTATGTTGACATATGGCTTTCACTATAAAGTGAACAAGAACGAGTGAGTAATTTTAGACAAAACATATGCTTAAATGTGTAATAGTACAGTAATGGCTCCTAATATGTTAACAAGATATCATGATGGACATGCACACAGGCAAAATTCAGTTGTCTGTTCCCTCCACAAAGACTTTTGTCTAGCATTGTGCTAACACCTGCTATGGCAACCTATGTAGATATGCTGGATTCTGACTATGGATGCAAAAAAGCATTGCTTAAGATGGGATTTGAAACAAATTTTCTTAATGCACAATGGGAACAAAGCTTTGTATACTACAATGTCGAAAGATTCAGTTCCTCAAGAAAACAGCACACTGTTGTTTAACTGTAAGGCTGCCCCCTTTTGCACTTCTGAGGTACTGCATTAGATTTTCAATCCTGAAAAGGAGTGACACCTGCTGGTCCGACATTAAAACTGCTTTTGCTTCTCTGCTGCCAACAGCTCAAACTGCATGCACTAACCTCTTTATTTAGGTTTGTGGGTTTCTTCCTGCTTCTGCCAATCTGCACAAGAATCACATTATAAGTGATACTTGCTTTTCCAAAACGGATGCTTTGTTTTTATCTTACGTAGATTGTGCTAACTCATGTTTCCTTGCCTTTTCAGAAGAATGAGATGAATTTTTATGTTACTCCTATGGTGACTATATTGTGATACGATTCTTTGGCAAGGAGATGCTGTCCTGTTCTCAAGCTGTTCTCTTCTTTTACAACTGTGTTTTGTACTCATTTCACCTTTTTTTCCATAGTACATTGTGTTCTTTACTCATTAATACTGGCGATGGACCAGCTCAGGCCATCAAAATGCTAACCATTATACTTAAATGTATAATGGAGTTAAACAGGCCTCATATCAGCACTGAAGCAAGCTCAGCTTGCATATTTTATCTTTCCACAAATAGCTGCTGATCTGAAGCCAGCTAAGCCACCCACATATTAACCAATCATGCCTAGTGAAACAACAACCAGGGGTGTAAAGTACTTGAGTAATTATACTTTATTATTGTATGTGGTATTATTTTAGGGTATGTTTACTTTACTCAGTGTAAAATAAATAGCTGCAGCTTTTCTTATTTACACTTTTAAAGAAAAAACACTTTAATACTCCTTAAAAAGTATATCATTGTCATCATGATCATTGAAAATCCAGTCAATTTCAAATTTAATTTCAAAATTTGCTTCTAAATTGAACAAATAAATTTGAGAAACATTTTGCTTTCAGTCTAAATGTTTTTGGCTGGATACTTTGACATTTGAGTAAAATGTTGACATCTGTACTTTAATTTAAGTATAATTTCTCGATACGTTTTACACCCCATACAAGAACTCAGAGTCCTAGAAACAACAGCTCAAGTAAATGTTTCCATCACAGAAACTCTTTCATCGCTGGTGGGACCTTGCAGAGTGTTGCTCCGGTTACTACTTATGTTATTCTGATAGCATTTTAGAACAATTGTGCTTTGATGAACCTGACCTTTTGTGTTCCTGCAGGAAAACTGTGAGACCTTCGTGGCTGAAGGAGATTGGAAGGTACAGTGACTCTACCTTGTGCAATTTTGATACTGACTTATTTAAACGGACAGTCCTTGAAGGTCTTTAATCCACGTCAAATATAAAATGGCTTGGCCGACACAGCCTCATTATTCCTTTTTGCCGTTTGATGATTAAAGACTTACTGTTTGTCTTGGTTAGAGAGAGGAATGTGCTAACAATTACAGTTAATGAGAGAGCGTGAGAGAGAACGAAAAAACATAGAGGCATTGCTATGACCTCCTGAGTTTCAATCAAAATCCCATTCAGAGCACTAACAGCAACCTGTAGTACCAGCCTGTTGGTTAGAACTGGTAGTTAACTGTCAACATGACATCCAACCTATTTAAATTTATAATATACGTTTCTTAATGTGCACCAATATAATATATTGTAATGTAAGATAAGATAATACATCAGTTATATTCAATTTATTTCAGCTTTTAATGTGCTCTAAGAGTTAGACTCAGTTGCAGAGATCAAATTGCAGTTGAAGTCAAACTACTGAGATAAAAGTTGAGGTATAAAAACTTTATCACCTCAGTTTTGTCGCTGTCTCACGGTTTACATCATCTCTTCACACTTCTGACAGAAATAGGACTAAATCACAGAGAGAAGAATTTGAATAAAACAGTGAGAAATCCAAACAGCGGAGGGGGCTGGAGATGATAGGATTTGTAAGCCACACGCTCATCAAGTGAGAGGTTTTAATTGTGATGGAGAACAGATAGGCTAATTAAATAGGTGTTTGCTAGCACAATACGGTTACCTAATGCCAAGGAAAAAAAAGAAATGCAACATCAAATAAATTAGATTTGGGATTACAGTCTGCTTGTTCAATACAGCATTCCAGACAGCCGCACTAAAAAAATAATATATTTTTTCATTGTTAAAAGTTTTTACACTGTTAAAGGGATAGTTCACCCAAAAATGAAAATTCTGTCATTAATGACTCACCCTCAAGTCGTTCAAAACCCGTAAGAACTTTGTTCATCTTCGGAACACAAATTAAGATATTCAACCTCAAGAGAATAAATGTTTTTTTTTTTCTTTTTTTTTTTGTGATGCATTTACACAACCTACAGTGCATTCAAGGTACATTCTATCAGTTTTGTACTGTTTATTCATATTGGGATGGGCAGTAACCATTTCATAATAGCAATAAGGCACTCAAGGCTGAAAAAAGGTCTTGTACAGCAGATGAATTAAAAATCATGTTTTAAAAAGATAATTTCTACATTTAATTTGTCTGCAAACTAAAAAAATGTGTTACATTACATTAGGCACTAAACCTGTTAGCATTTATCTGTATATGTGCATGGTGCGATGTGGTGGGTGGAGTCCATCCTTTTATGACAATGACAATGCAACCGTATTTACACCCATGCATGAGATCTGCAATTGAGAGAGGGAGATAGAGGTAGTGCATTCAAGCGAGACAGCAAAAGTCAAGCCAGCCACAAAGGGATTAATCTTCCACGTCCACAGAGAAAAAACTCAAACTCAAAAGACGCATTTGAGTCAGCATGGTCCTCTTAGACAGAAAATGCAGACTGAAAATTCAAAGAGAGGTAGTTTACTACAGAATACAGCACATGTAAATACATACTTGTCTCAAAAACCTTGTGTGTTCATGTCTCTCACATGATCATGTCGGAGCGCACGTACACAGACACTGTCACATACACAACTCGTGCTAGAGCCTTGCCATGAAATCTTTACTGACCTTTGACCTGGCCCATTTCGGTGTGTGTTGTGTGTTTGTCTAATAATAATTTTCGGATGATAAATTAGCATATGCAGACGCATTTAAACATGCAGTAAATCATAAACAATGACACATTTTTGAAAAACTCCCTCCATAGAAAACCAAGTACTATATCGCTGATAAATTGCAATATAATTATAGAATATCTATATTAAAGGCCATTGTAGGCATGCGGAAGATGAAGATCACAAATATGGGACAAATGCACACACAACACAACAGATTTAGAGTGACACAAAGCCCAGCCAATAACAGGCAGCCATTTTTGCAGTCAGCCAATGAGAGGACAGGGGTGGGGTATGAAATTGTGTCAGGGGAGGGGCAGCAGCACTGCAAAACTCCCCTGACCAGAACGAGGAGAGACAAAGAGACGCCGTAGCAACCGCAGCATCTCTCTGGTTGCCTGCATCCGAGACCGATTTCCCGGAGAGGACCTTGTCTTCTTCCTGCTCAAATATACGCCTTTAAGCAAGTGTACACAATCTGTAAGCAGCCATGCCGGAGTGCTGGGATGGGGTGAGTGGGATATCTGTGATTACAGGAATGTAAATATAGAGACAATGCTTTTGTAATAATAATTTGTACGCTATATAATCATTCTTAATTGTTTGGCTGGTTAAATAAATTGCTACTGATTTGCATTGTGGTCAGAAATGACTAGACTGAACTGGTAATTGTGAAACAAATCCATTGCACATTTACAGTATATGTTCCTGATGGCTAATTACTGTTATCGTTCTATGATAATATCAAATTATTTTTATTTATAACGGCTAATTATTATACTAAAACATCAAAAATAAATCAGCATCATCTGTAAATGTAAAACAAACTGTCATAATATTGAATAAAAAATTATTAGAAAAAATAATAATAATAAAATAATTAGTAAAAATAATAATATTTTTCTACAGAATTAACTAGCTTGACATTGATCTGGTAATTGTGGAATAATTATATTGGACATTTTCTTGATGAGTAATTATTGTTATTATTTGATGATAATCTATTATTATTTTAATTTACAATGGCTAATTTTTGTAAAACATAGACAAAGCAGCATCTTCTTAAACAAAAAAAACCTTCATAACAATTAATAAAAATAATTAAAAAATGTATTATAATAAAATGCTCAGTAAAAAAATAAATATATATTTCTACCAAAAAAAAAAGAGAGAGAGAGAGAGAAAAAGATATAGAGCAATAAATGTTCCATCTTTTAAAAAAAGTGTTTCGAATTCTGTGTTGTGCAGAAATGTCCGGTCATGGCCATTTGCACTGACACACTAACACACTGACACGTGTGCTACGTGCACTCTGATGTACCTCTGCAGTAACCTGGAGTGTGTTCAGAAACGTGTGTTTGCGCATGCGGTGCTGATGATAAATCTTATGTCTGCAATCTAATAATAAAAATCCTCATACAAGGTCAGTTGTGTGACCTTGAGAATGAAAAATGAGCAGCGACAAGAGATTTTCTTGAGAGATGATGAACAGCTTTACTATTTTCTGCCCCATATTTGCATAATATTGTCGAATCTAGGTCAAATTTCCTGTTTATCCTGTCAGTGTTTGTGGCATATTATCGCCCTAGAAAACATGCTCAACATTTTGCGGCACAGTGACAGCTGTCACAAGATTTTATCTCGATCTAAACACAGAGGGACACAAACAGCTGTCCTAAACTCACACACAAACACACAAAGACTATTGCATCTGCTCTGACCTTCCACGGTTTTTACAGCATCAAAAACACCAAGTGACGGGCTTAAACCCCACGGGAGATTTATTTCCCATCTCTCTGTGGCTCTGCGTTAAGCTCAGAGGTGGGCTGCCTGCGAGGTGTCTGCTAGGATTTATGCATAACACTGGAAAGACAAAGATGCTGAAATAATCCTCAGGACAAGAAAAATAACAAGCACGCATACACTCATCGCTCCTACGCCTGAAATAAATGTGGGTCAGTTCAGATTAAAATGCCTTTGGAACTGGCAATTAAAAGTGTGTTACATGACCGTGTGCAGTGAATTTGGGATCAGAGACGCTTAATGAGATATTAATTAGACTGGTTTTTAACTCTTGTCACTAGAGTAAATAGTTTTTTTTTTTTACCCATTGAAATATTTTAAGTCAAAATCTGCTAAGGAGTAATAAAATGTAACAAATCAAGTAAAAATTTATAATCTTTTATTGGAAAATTAAACATCATTTTATCAAACATTGATAATTGCCTTAAAGGGATAGTTAACCCAAAAATGAAAATTACCCCATGATTTACTCACCCTTAAGTCATCCTAGGTGTATATGACTTTCTTCTTTCAGAAGAATACAATTGGAGTTATACTGAAAAATGTCCTGGCTCTTCCAAGCTTTATAATGGCAGTGAATGGGTGCTGAGATTTTGAAGTCCAATAAAGTGCATCCACCCATCATAAAAAGTGCTCCACACAGTTCTGGAAGGTTAATAAAGGCCTTCGTTTGTGTAAGAAAAATATCCACATTTAAAACTTTATAAATGTAGGACGTAGGTGTAACATACTTTTGCAAATCTTTTTATTTCTTTCATTTTTTTTAACCAAGAAAGGAGTGGTTTTGCTGCACAGAGTTGTTTTTATTGTCTCTTAAAAAACAAAACCTTTTATTTAAACCCATAAAAATGCAGATCCTGTTGTAAATAATAGAAAAAAAAAATCACTTTTTAAACTATTTTTCCATTATTACTCCTTGCAGATTTTGACTCAACAACTGTTTTTGATATATGTACTGTATAAAATTCAGGCCTCTCAAGAGATCCATTTCAGGTCATTGGTTATTAGGACATGACCAGCTTGGACCTTCTGAGACTCTTTGCTGAAATTGTTATTTTTGTTGTTATTGTAGGAACATGACATTGAAACCCCTTATGGGATGTTGCATGTGGTGATCCGCGGGGCTCCCAAGGGCAACAAGCCAGCTATCCTGACCTACCATGATGTTGGGCTCAACCGTAAGTAAACAGAGTTTGTGTGTGTGTGTGTGTGTGTGTGTGTTTGTTTACCAAGGTAAACTACACCCACATTGCTCTCCAATACCCAAAGCAACACGCACTGCACAATTTCCATCTTGGTGGACCATCTGTCTCCAAGCATTGACCTAGAGTTAATTTCCCCATCTTCACAACCAACAAGAGATGGTTGTGTGTTAGTGTGTGTACTTTTTGCATATGTGCGTGTTCAGAGAAGCAGCCCTCTGGAAGTGATGTGTGTGGGCTGTGATCAGAGCTGTAATTTGGATGCCAGCTGACTGCAGTTTATCAGTTCTGTTAACAGATTGCATGCAGTGTGAGATGAGGCTGGTCTCAGGTGTCAGGTGATCTCAGCGCCACATATGTGATGATGCAAAAACTCAAGCACAGTTTTTCTTTCTTTCTTTTTCTTTTTTTGAAAAGTATACAGTACAAAAAAAATACAAATTATCAAAAAAGGCAAACACAATTATGGCTTGTATATTAGCAGTACAAACTAGCTTCATCTTATTTGTTTATGTTTTGTATATTTTATAGTTATATTTTTGTGTATAATAGTACAAATTGTATACTTTTGAATTTATATTATACAGGATTATAATACATTATTTACAAACATGACTCTCTTGGAGATTAGTAGAACAGGGGCCTATTTCATAAAACAAGTTTTCCAAATAAGCCAGGTTTATTTCAGTTAGTCAGACTTATTGTCAGTTGATTTGGTTCAAAATAAGTCAGAATAACTGAAATAAGCCTGACTTGTTTGGTAAACTTGTTTTATGAAACAGCCCCCAGTCTAGCTTGAACTTGAGCTTCATCTTATTGTTGTATATTGTTTTTAGATTTTATAGTTATATTTACATTAATATAGAAATATATTGATTATTTATATAAGATAAATAATGCATTTATTTAAAATAACCTGTGTATTTTTGTTATATATATATTTATAATTACTGAGGCTATATTATTTACAAATATGGCAATATGGCTAATCTTCTAGGTTAGTAGCTTGAACTTGAGCTTCAGCTTACATATTTATTTTTTATTACATTATATAAATTACATATTACATGAATTATACACACACACACACACACACACACACATATATAAAATGTACATAATATATAATGTATTTATTAAATATGATGTATGTATATTATATAAATTTATAATAGTTACATTGGGAAGTTATATATGATCATATATCAATTTATGATGTATAAAAACTTGTATATGTAAATAAATATATAAAGGTTAAATATAAGTACTTCATATTATTATTAATCATAAAAATATTAACTATAATAAATTAGTTATATATAAATACACTGTTTATATTAATATCATACAATTTGTACATATAAGAATGAACATTTTCATCATAATTTTTAATCCTTTGTTTCTAGTAGCTATTTTTCACAGACAGAGTTATATTAAAGATAAATGAATGGCTAATCAAGCATTAAATTTGTACTCATTGTGAATTATTGGAATTTAATCTATGGCTTGATAAGGAACATTAGATCCATTTATGGGTCAGCAGAACAAAGGCGACCGAGTTGCTATTGACCTTGATATTAAATTCCACATTCTGTCAATGTGACGGAATTAAATGACTCGTAACCTTGGCCGAGAGCTCTTCTCATCACTCACAGCATGGCTTTCCTGTCCTCTACTGCTCCTCTTTCCTCCTAATCTCCTCCTCTCCTCCTCCCTCTATCTATCCATTCCACATTATCTAGCCCTGAAGTGTGTTATTGTCTGCTGGTTCTTATTCCTATGCAGTGCGCGCTCATGAGAGAGAAATATGTAGGTCACAAAAACATACCCATCATGCAGTGATGGGGAGGGGAGCAGGGAAGGTCAGCACTGCGGCATAGAGTAGCTCTGACTCCGCTGCGGATACATGTATTAGTATGCATGGCCACTCTCCATCACCAAACATGACTCAGTGAGCGAGAGAGAGAGCAAGCGAGTGACACAGACCACCGAAAGGAGACACTGGCCTATATGAAAAATGCAAAGTGAGCAATACAGCTGGGAGGCAATGGGAAAAAATTGGGTCACTTACTACGGGGTAGAGAAGCTTGGATATGATTCATGCCACAATGCAGCACCTCTAAATCGGCTAGTCTTTTTTGGTTCAAGACCATGAGAAAGGTCATTTTTTATTTTATTTTATTATATTATATTTTATTTTTAGATTCTGCAGCACACAAGTTATATGGGCGACTTCCAAAATTTCTACTTTTGTACTCCATGGAATAGGAAACAGCATGGGTTTGGAACGACATAAGGACGAGTCGGTGTTTTGGGTGATGTTTTCCTTTAAATAGCTTGAAGACCTGCCAAAACACCATTTGATGATGATTAGGGAGATGGCATGAATTAAAATGGGTTGTTAGTGCCGCTTGAGCAGTTAGCTAGAACACCGAAGTTGTTTTGTTTCTTTATTTCATGATCTAAGTAGGCCAATGATTCTGGCATGAGAGATGAGCGGACAGAGAACACAATTTACAGAACTGCCCCAAATTTGAAGTATTCTTTTATAATCAGGAATGTTATATAATGTATGATGTTACGAAAGGAGATCCAATGGAATCTGGGATAACAATGTATTATATATGGTTGTTGGAGAAGTACCACGTAAATACCACAAACACTGTATAAAACAAGATAATCATTCTGTACCATCTGATATCATTTTACCACGGTAACAACGCAATACGTTTTTGTTTCTACAATTTTTCGCTCTCTTTCTCTGAGCAGACAAGCTGTGCTTCAACACCTTCTTCCACAATGAAGACATGCAGGAGATCACTAAGCATTTTGTGGTGTGCCACGTAGATGCCCCAGGCCAGCATATTGGTGCCTCCCAGATGCCACAAGGGTATGATGAACACACACATGAATATATACACCAGTATTTGCCATTTTACAGGATTTGTAAGGAATATGCTGTATCCTGCTGGAAAAAAAAAAAAAAGTTTAATGGATTGTATTTTATGATCTCTGGTAATTTGTTGCCACTAATGGAATATGGCCCAAAACACATTTTTAATTAAGAATTGATAATGTGTGTAATGGTAGACTATATGTAGTCAAAACCATTAGAACTTCTTTTTTTTTTTTCCAGCGAGGTAAGTACAGTCAGTCAGAAAACAATAATAGCTATGTTTGTAAGACTAGGCCTACTGTATATTAATGCACTTATGTACTAAATAAATTATTACATAGACATGAAATATTGATTTGTGTAGAAATCATGTTAAAATCTTACCTTAAAATCTTACTAAAGTGTCGGCCTAGCAACAAGACGAGCACATTACTAGTCCTCTGAGGTGATTTTCACTACAGTCGATAACTGAAACACAAGATGGCGCCAGTTGCGTTTGGATGAAACAAAAGAGCGCGAGTCTGATGAAAGTAGCACCGGTTTCGGTTACGGATGAGTGGACTGATGCAAAGATGTAAACATTTCTGTGTGCTACAAGATGGCGAATATCTAAGCGTTGAATGCTCCGATTGACCAATCAGAATCAAATATTCCAGAGAGCCATGTAAAACCTCGAGATATCATTTATAATACTTTTTTTTTTTTATCATGTTATTCCTAGGTATCAGTATCCCACCATGGATCAGCTAGCTGGGATGCTTCCTAGTGTGGTGCAACACTTCGGGTGAGTGTGGTTGGATTATACTCAAAATTATGGGCTGTGATGATAATGTAATCTAATGATAATGCATTCCTTTAAATTCCTAGCTTCAAGAGCATTGTTGGAATTGGAGTGGGGGCTGGTGCCTACATCCTTGCCAAATTTGCGGTTAGTAAATCTCAGACTTTTATTGTATGATGGTCAAGTTTTTTGTTTTTTTTTTTGTTTACATTCAATGCAATTCATTTGTGCTCTCTACTTGTAGCTGATTTTCCCTGATCTTGTGGAGGGTCTGGTTCTACTCAACATTGACCCCAATGGGAAGGGATGGATCGACTGGGCCGCCACAAAATTGTCAGGACTCACCAGTACTTTACCAGACACTGTCCTGGCCCACCTCTTCAGCCAGGTACAATATTAATTTGCTTATGTTTCACTGTAGATACAGTATACAGTCATCTATAAAATACATTTCAAGGTTTAAAATTGATTTAAATTTATGCATTAATTTTAGGGCATTTAATGCAAAAAAAGATATTTAGCTACTTTTTTATTTTTAAAATAATAATAAATGCATATCAAAGATATAATTTTTAAAATGTTAAGTTGAAATTGAATTCTCAAGCTAAATATTTTGCTAACATAACATTCATTGTATTACAGGAAGAGCTTATGAGCAATACAGAAGTGGTCCAGACTTACCGCCAACAGATCAACAACACCATCAACCAATTCAACCTACAGCTCTTCTGGAACATGTACAACAGGTAACCGCCCACTACTACTTTATTAATATATATAAAGTTACGCATAATGCATGAGTAGAATAAAAATGCATATTCTGTAAAAAAAAAAAAACTTGATTTAAAATGAACATTTCCTTCTTCTTTTTTTTTTCCCCACAGCCGCAGGGATTTGGAAATGAACCGCAGTGGCTCTGTGCTAAATGCTAAGACCCTGAGGTGAGAACTAAGTTAATTAGAATCTGATTAGTCTCATTTACATATGGCTGTGTGATAAGACTGAATTCTGAAATCTCTTTCTTGCAGGTGCCCGGTCATGCTGGTCGTTGGTGACAATGCTCCAGCTGAGGAAGGCGTGGTGAGACTTTATACCACTTTTGTGCCTGATATTTCTAAATTTTCTCTCCTTTCTGTCTTTACATAAACTTGTCTTTCTATATAATATTCCCCGAACTTGGATGTATTTGTCATTCAGAGACAAGTCAATCCGCTTCCTCCCTCTTTCTCTGTTTGTCTCATGGGAGCAGATGGCTCTGGCCCCGGGGTTGATCTCCCAGGCTTTGCCAGCTTGTGTGCGCTGGATATTTTTAACTCCACACCACAGTCCTTTAATCTAACATATGAAAGCTGGGTCAGTGCCCCATCACATCTAATCAGACACGCAGGGTGAGAGATGAGGAAAAAGAGGGACATGATGAAGGAGGGGAAGAGATGATAAGAGTGAGAGGTAAATGAAAAGAGGATGAGAGAAGAGACGGATTTGAGTAATTTAGGGCAAGTGGAGGAAGATGAAAAGGTGGGAGCAGAAGAAACAACAGAAGGATGAGGAAGAGATTAGGATGAAAATAATAAATAAATAAAGCAAAATCATGCTAAATGAAGCGATTTAGAGCAGAAAGAGAGATCAGAAAAGCAAATACACCACTAGTGAAACCCAATAATTCTTGATTATTACAATATATTCTCAGTTTTAGAATAATATTAACAACAGTAACATTACTTGACTGATTTTCCTTCAATTTCTGGTCTAAATCATCCACACACTGAACTATGTTTATATGTATATGTGTACATACATATATATATATATATATATATGTATGTACACACACACACACACACACACGTTTATCTATATTTAAAACATTTACAAATAAGAAAATGATTTAGATTTTTGTTTAACTTTTAGATTTAGCATTTAAATAAAATATTTAATACTTATTTTAAAAAAAACCTTAATAAAATATTGGTTGGGGGGGGATGTATACATGAGGAAAGATGTGTTCCCACCATCAGTATCACATCCATTGACTAATGCAGACGCTTGTGGTGAGAATTTTCATTAGAATTGTGAACATGTTAGAAAGAGGGTACCATCCCAATCTGAAAGTGTCTGTGGTGGTCCAAACAAGAACCCGAAGGAAAATGCATCTGCGCAGCTGTCTTTCTTTAGCGCTGGAATATGACTCATCTCTGCAGTACCGCAGAACTGGGTCAGACCTCACACACACACACACACACACACATACATACACATACATATATATGTATACACACACACACAGACTCTCTCTCTCTCCTCCCTTCATCACATCATCCATCTTACTGCCCTTCTGAAGAACTTGTTTCATCTTCTCTTGTACTGCTCTGTAAATGCCTTGATACACATCCAAATGTTCACAAACATTTTAAAAATACAGTATAAATATTTTCTACTCCTAGGTTGAGTGCAACTCCAAACTGGATCCAACCAACACCACATTCCTAAAGGCAAGCGAACAGACATACTGTAGAAATAGAGGCCAACTTAGACCATTTTGGCATAAAATTTTAGAAATGATTTCTAACATATTTGATTTCTTTCAGATGGCTGATTCAGGTGGAATGCCTCAAATTACACAGGTGAGACTGCTTGATGTGTCTGATCTCAGATCAGTATCTGATCAGTGGTGACCAAACATTATACCAAAAATTTATTGTACAAAGGTAATCAAAATGTCCTTAAAATCAAATAATTTATTAATGGATAATTAGTAATATCCAAGTAAAAACTTAAGTTAAAGCTGCTTGTCAAACAATAGTTTCAGTGTTTGATTTGTAATACAAAAAACAAACAAAACCAAAAAACAATCATGATTTATGATGAAATGTTTTGAATCCTACAGCCTGGAAAACTCACAGAGGCTTTCAAGTACTTCCTGCAGGGAATGGGTTACAGTAAGTCTAATTTCTTTTATATTTTTTTGATTATCAATGTATTTATTTACAGTGTTAATAATGTTTCTGGGTAAATCAGAACCCCAAATCAGTTCGGCTGATGATTCTTTCTCTGCCAAACGTAAACCGATCCAGTATGTTCAGTGTGTCCTTTCTCCCACGTGTGTCTGTTTCCCATGATGAGAGAGTTGTGAGTGTATGCAAGCAAATAAGTGTGTGTGGGTGTGGAGGTGTTGTATTTGGTATAATCTGTACCCTATGTGTATTTTCCTACCCCTTCTCAGTTGCTTATATGAAGGATCGGAGAATGAGTGGGGGGCCAGGTACTTCCTGCTTCCTGTTCACACCTGCCCTCTTCCTCATTTAGATGACACATTAGTCTTCTAATCCCTTGTTTGGCATTGTTTAATTTCTGTATTTATTCTTCCCAGACTGATATTTCCATTCATTCATTATTTACTTTACTGATCAGTGATTTTTCCTCTGAAGGAAAAATGTGCTTTGAATGCGCTCTCATGCTCTCTGCATGGCAGTTATTCGAAACCGTACCATTGAAAACAAAATCGTAGATGAATACGTGGCATGAAATGCAATTTTTTTCCTTTTAGCTTAGAATTATATTAATATTATTGAATTATATTATATTACTTTTTCAGAAACTTCACCTCTAAGAGAGCACTTGTAGGCTGGAATATCTTTTATATTTGAATTATTGTTTTTTCAATAAATATTTATATATTTTATTTATTTAAATATTTATAATATTTATATATTTTACACAGTATTTTCATATTTAAAAAAACTAAGTATCATTAGAGCAAGTGTCAATTCATTTACAGTATTTGCCTTGTTTTGCATACAAATATCTAAACATCCATTAAACAGTTGAAAAAAATAGTGTAGAAACACTATTTGAGTACTGAGTTTTCATTCAGAAATTGCAAGCAAGTTTCACAATTAACTACAAAGAAATGGCAGGTAACACACTGAATTAAATTGTAAAAAAAAAATCCAAACTAAAATTATAATGTAGAAAGACTGAAACAGTCTTTTTTTCTAAAACATTTGTTTTATTTACACCTTGGAAAAAATCATTTTATCAGTGTGTATATGTGTGTGTGTGCATAGTTTTTCTGGTTTTGGTGCAGAATCTCACAAAAAAATATTAAGTTTGTTCTTAACAAGAGGAAAAATTCTAATAGAGTAAGGGGAATTAATTCTTATTTTTACACAATTTTACTTAAATGTTTTTTTCTTGTTTAAGGATGTTTAAATATAAACAAAACAAAAGTGATTGAGAAAATGATTTTTTTACACTGAAAACAAGGGTATTTAGATATATACATAGAGATTCTGATTGGCTATTTAAGTTGGATTTGAGTCACTCTGAAGTATTCGCGGTGGAATGTTATCAGCTTGAGGCTGAAATTATTTTCGACAAAAAGTTCAAGCATGCCATCCCTGCCTCCTCTGCAACACATCATGCAGCCCAGACAAATTTCCCTGTGGATATGAAATGACTATTCATCCGTATCTCTATCTCTCCTTCTCTGTTTTTTTTTTCTCAGTGCCTTCGGCCAGTATGACCCGTCTTGCTCGCTCGCGAACGGCCTCTCTGACCAGCGCCGGCTCTGTGGACGGTTCTCGCAACCGCGCATGCACACACTCAGATAGCAGTGAGGGCGTCGGGCAGGTCAGCCACACCATGGAAGTGTCCTGCTGAACCCTCTTGCACTGTCTCACACGCACACATTTAGAGAGACGTGGCATGGAAGGAGGGCGTGAGAAGAATGGAGGTGTCATATTGCTTTCATTCTTTCTTTCTCAGCCATTTTCTATGTCGTTTTCTCTCAGTTTTTCAGTGTTAGCCATCTTAAAGGAATAGTTGACTCAAAAATGAAAAAAATGACCATCATTTACTCACCTAGATGTCTTTAGAAACCCATATGACTTGATTTCTTCTGTAGAACACAAAATGAGATGTATATAGTCCAAGCGGCTATTTTCCATATAATGAAAGTGAATGGTGACCACAACTGAATTTCAGTGGATAACAACCTTTTTTTTTGTGAATTAGCTGTAGAAGACCTGAAATGTCATGCACAGGTAATGTAAACCACTTTTATTATACTTGAGCATGACGGCACTTGGTCCCCATCCACTTCCATTGTATGGAAGAGAGCAGCTTGGACATTCTGCTAAACATCTTCTTTTGTGTTCCACAGACAAAATAAAGCCATACAGGTTTAGGAGAACCTTAGTTTGAGGTTTTCTTTTCAAGCTGAACTATTCCTTTAACCTGTAAAATGAAGACTTGCTGTCCTTTTCCCCTTCAAAACAGTGTTTAGTTTGCCCCAACTGTGTAACGCGGTTACTTATCGCTCTATGTGTGAATATTCTGCACCCTTTGCTTGCTGCCTCTGGCCTTCACCTCTTTCTAAGACAAAACTACAAGTCCCATCAGCCCCTGCTCTCACTCATTCCTGTCCTATGACAGCCTTTGAGGAGAGACTGATGGATTGAGTCGCAGGTTGAAGGGGTCGGTCTTGAGGAACAGCATGAAACAAAGTAGAAGAAAGGAGGGTTTTTAAACCAGAGAGCGATTTATAAGTGACATTTGTAGCTCTCCCTCTCAATTTTGAGCAAAAGCAAAGTGATTGTATAGTCGAAGAGGGCGAAAATCTCTTAACCAGTAAACAGTAGCTTTCGGCTAATCATCTCAGCTCATTCAGTCTTTGGGAGTGTATGTGTCACCACATATTGTAGTATCACTTTAGATAGACTTTTTTGCATTATTTGATACTGTGATTGGTTTTCTCATTTAAAATGTTATTAAAGCATGAAAAACAGTTTTGAACATTTTTCTCCATTAAAGTAGGAACAGAAGTTCTATGACTTGACCGCTGACTTGCCTTAAAGGGTCTTTTTTTCTTGTTAGAATGCTTCATTTTACTATTCCTTTCACGTTGAGCACTAATACAATCAAGTGCACTTTCAGATCAAGTCTCACTTCATTAAATACAACATACCTAGTACCCTTTTAGTGTGCACTCGCTGTCAAATGAAAGCGGCTTTGCCTGGGATCGGTTCTGTACGGTCTCCTTTTTATAGACAATCAGCTTCTGACCCAAACCAAACCGGAACCGTCGACTGAGGCAGAGCCTGTGTGATAGAGTTTGCAGTGCGTTAGCGGTACAGAATCAAGGCTTCATGCTTCCCTTACAGCACCCAGCCCCGCACCAAGAATATACCAAAGCTACTGATACAAATGCACATACAAATGCAAACATACACATTTCCCAATGAGGGCTGGGTTCTGCAAGGTAACAGAGCTTTTGGATGCATATATATATATATATATATATATATAGCCTACACACACACACACACACACACACACAATTCATGTACTCACATGCAACTTGCATATAAACAACACTGAAAGATTCATGTGCATTAGAATCAATCCATATTCAGTGAATGCTTTTTTTCATAATTTACTGTAGATCTGTAGATTCACATTTACTTATTTTTTGTGACCCTTGTCACATTTCCACATTTTCATCATAGTTTGTTAAAATTCTAAAGTGGTCAATGGAAACTACAAATATATTTTTTGCATTCCCATTTGCTCCAATAGCAAAAAAACAAAACACACAATAGTGTTTCTATGACTTTCCAAATGTGGAAAAAATGAAGAGATTGATTATGGTGTCAGAAGAGAAAATTATGTCAAGTTTGATGTCAATCCCTCTTCACTTCCCATTTTGTTAGAAATACCTACATAGCAGCAGCCAAGGTAATATAACACAAAGTATAGTGTTATATAAAAAATGTCTAGATTTGTTAATATCTGGAAACATGTCATCAAAGTCTGTGAAAAAAATGTGTGCAGTTTGTGTACATAAAATCAATCGATTTTTCCAATTACGGACCTAATTGGAAAAATCTATTGATTTATATACACAAACTGCATGAAATTTTTGAGAAAAACTCCACCTAAACAATTGAATGAATAAAAGAAATAAATGAACGAATGAATGTACAAATGAGCGAAAGAAATGATTAAACTATTGAACGAACAAATTATTTGAATCAAGTTCCAGAGGTGACTGACATGAGCTGAGATCTGATTGGCCGACGCAGTTAACATGGGACTTATGAGGGCGGAGCAACCGTTGGCTTTCCATTCCACACTCGCGCTTTTCTGTCTTATTGAATGTCAGTTTTTCTGCTGCTTCCCCGAACAGGAAGTGCACAATTACGACTTTTCAGGGGTGTTTCCTGCATGTTTGTCTGTAAGGGGCGGGGCTTTCTGGAGCATGATGCTCCAAGCTCGGAATGTAGGGCAAATCCCACCCCCAACAAACCCAACCCCCAAACACAAAGTGCCCCGCCCCTCACAGACACTTCCAGTCGCCCCTAAAGGGCTATCGACCCAGGCAACGCATCGTGATCGACCTCACTCCGTGCAAAGCTGGGCACAGTACTGTAGATACTGTACAAAGAGAAAAATGAATGCGTGATTATGGAATAAGCAGTGAATGTGAAAGAGGAAAGAGAGGGAGAGGAGGAACGGAAGGAGGGCGTTCAAAGCGGAAGGGTGAAAGTCAAACGCATAATATCGACAGGTTTCCTCCTAAAGACTGAATAGACAAACACTCGTTCTTCCCCAGTATTGATTTGCATGAGTTTTGATAATGCAACCTTGTGTTTGTGTCGTTTTTCTTGATTTCCTGTCTGAAGTATGCAGTCGTTAGCTCTTATTAAGAGATAAAGAGCATGCCCACCTTTCAAAGGTGCACTTTTTCCTGATCCCTGATCTCTGCCTGGGGGCCCTGAATGTATAATGTCCTTTGGAAGTGCTGTACAGTATTGTTAATGTGGCCCCATATCACCTTTTCTTAAATCAGGGCTCACACCAGTTTGACCTGCCACACCTGCCTTCCCTTGCACCCTTTTCCTTCTCAATCTATGTTCTCTGCTGTAGATATTCGCTGTTTTTAGGGCATAAATCTAAAAATAGGTCCGTACCACTAGCCTTGTCATGTGGAACTGTTATACTTTGGATTTCCCTTGAGTTCCTCTTTTTATAATACAGTAGTTCTTATTTAACCATGTGTTGGATTTATTCTTGTGAGGATTCAATGAGTATTATTATTAATAACATGATTACAATTGTTACAATTAGCCATTGTTTTATATTAAGCAATAAGTTGTCTGTGTTTATTTTTTGGATGGGGGCTGGTTGTTACAAATATGTCTAAAGATACAGCAAGTGTCACTCTTAACCTGCTTTACCATAAGAAAACTACAAAAACTAATGTGTTTATGATGTATGTACATCTATATACAAGCTGTCACTGTCTGTGTATTAAAAAAACTGAATGTGCAACAAATAAAAATGGATATACAAAAAAGTATACGGGCTTTTGTTTTATTTTCTTGTAGCTTAATTGGTATCGACTCGCAATGAACACAAATCATATATCAAAAAATATATGTATAGTTTTAGGTCGCTTTCATGGAGGCTTATTTTTGCCACATAGGAGAAAAATAATGCTTTGGTAAAGCATAATTGTGACATAAGAAGTCAAAACGATGAGATTCTAAGTCATAATTATGAAATAGTCAAAATTAGCCATTATGGCCAGTCATAATTATTAAATAAAAAGTCAGAATTATGACAAAAGGTCAATATTATGACAAATAATTATGAGATAAAAAGACAAAATTCTCTCAAGAATGTCTTTTTATCTCACAATTTTGACTTTCAACAATCTGTTTTAGCTCTTTATGTCAGAATTATCCTTTGTCAAAACTATGACTTTGTCTCATAATTTTGACTTTTAAAGTGACTTATGTAATAATGACTTTTTGTCATAATTATGATTTAACAAAACATGTTTTTTTAATGTATGTAATGTAATTTGTCTACAGAATAATTCAGCACACTCGTATAAACTGCTGTAATTTATTTCAAGAAATTAAATGTGCGATACATTTGTGAATTTCATCACCTCACGTAACAAAGCTAAGCAATTTAAAGATGTGTGCAAAAAAAACATTTATAGACTGGATTCCAATTCACATACTTCTATAAAGTAAAAGTACATACTTCACTGGTGATGGGGAAAGTACAGAATTTTGAATGTATGGCAAGATAGGACACAATTAATCATATGTATACAACAAAATTGTATAAACTTGATGCTATATACCCTTTAAAATTGTTGCAATCTGTTTGTAAAAACTGGTAGATTAGGAACTAATATATTTATTCCCTTGCATTAGCATCTAAATTCATTATTTTACCGTTATTTGGGCTGATATGTTTAAGAACCCTGCAAATACACACTTTGAAAAATTGCTATCTACTGTTTCTTTGGAATACTGTTTTTACCATAAGATAACAAATTCTAACCTTGCATACAATACAGTACAGACAGTATGTGAAATAGGATGCAGCCATATTCTCATGTCCTGAATCAAGTCATTGGAGAATTACTGAAAGGTGATCGCGTAAGTTAAAATGTAGGCATCGCTGTAGGCATATAGCAAATGATCTCGGGGGTCATAGTTAAGAAACTCAATATTAGTCTGCATCTTCTTAAAATTAATTTTCAAATCAAAGCGCTCTTCCTTTGTTGTGGTGTCATAAGAGTAAAAGATCTGTTCTGTTTCTTTATCCAGGTAACGAGTAGCATAAAGCACACCGCACACCATGAAGGTGTTTGTGGCAGTCGTTTTGTACAAAGACGTTTTCCAAGTTTGGCCCAAAACTGGCGGGTTACTAGTCTCGATTTTACTGATAACCACATTTCCAAAGTTGCTTGTGGTAGCGTATATGACATAAACGCCTGATTCATCTGTGGCAAAATCCAAATCAGTATAGCTGTATGTTGTGCCGAGGTGTGCGAATGGAAACTTGCTGTTGTAACCTGTATCACTTGGTAAAGCCATAGTACTGACAGCACGAGTCGTCAGGTTGAACTGACAGACGGAATAAGTATAGTAACAGTTATAGTACAGTGCATTGGCGTACATGACCATGTTTGACCCCTGAATTGTGTTTGTTGTGGGATTGGAGCTTGATATATATGTATCTTTTGGTCCTATACCTAATAAAAGGGTACTCAAGGTGCTGTACTGGCGGACATAGTAGCCATATACGTTACTACTTGTCAGCACCACCAGCCAGTACTTGTTCTCGTCTCCTGGAGCGGGTTTTGCATCTCGACCCCAAGCACCATAAGGATAGGAGGTGCTGTATACCGTGATGGAATACGTTCTAGGTCCTACCACACTGACCATTTGACCCAGACCACAGCGTCCTGAAAACACAAAAGAAAAACAGAAACAATGGTTAACAATGAAAATGCTCTGGAAGCTTGAGTTAAGGAACTACTGGGATCTTTAGCGTACCTGGGGGAACTGTAGGTGGTGGTAATGTAGCCTGGAGCTCATTTTTGCACTGTTCCAGGTCCCTCTTAACACGCTGGTTCTCTCGATCCTTCTTTATCACCAGCATGTTGTCAAACGTCTCCAGCTCTGCCATCGTGTCCTTCATGTTTTCAAGCTTTAAGAAAAATATCACTTACATTTTTAATTTATACTTATTATATTATATATATTTTGGAGGGAATATATTATATATTTTTATGTGTATGCCCTATTTGATTTATCTAGTTATTTTTTTTAATACAATATATACCTTTATTTTTTATTTGCTTTTTGCAATTATTTTTAATTGTTATTATTTAATATTTTTCTTAAAAAAAGTATTTATTGCAATGCAGTTGTTCGGATTTTTTATTTTATATTAGGACAGTTTATTTATTTTACTAGTGCTGTATATTTAAAGTATGTTAAGTATTATTTTTAAAACAACAAATTTGCCTAATAAAACTAGATGGTTTTAATATAGTGCTGGGCGGTTTGTCCAAAAATCTGTATCATGTTTTTTTTGTTTTTTTTTTAGGATTCTGGTGGTTACAGTATCGTTTCGGTCACCGTTTTTCCTTGACTGTGCCTTTATATGCATCAGAATGCATGAAACTGTTCCAGAACCACTGTATTTTAATCACAATCCAAACAAACATGCTACATGCAGCATGAACAGTTTTTGATGTAAATTAGATTAAATTTTTAAATTATACAAAGCAAAAACAGAATGTCTGACCTGAGTTTTGTGAAATTATGTTATTTAAAATATATCTGCATGAAACAGTAACAGCAGACGGGCTGAATAAAAATGCTAATTCACTCTCTGACAGCAGGTGGTGCTTAGAACAGCAGCGATAGAACATTTCCTAGGTTACCGCTGTAAACAAAGCAACGCTGTGTTTTTGAATACTACATTAATATGCATTATATGGAGATAAAGTGGCAAAAAAACAACAAAAAAAACCATTTAAAACTTTTCTCAAGACAGTCAGTTCATAACCCCCCTCCCCTAATTCAGTATTTAGGCTTTTCTTCCAATATTTTTGTTTGCTCTGCCGACCACAGTAGGCTACTTTCTCCTCTTTGCATCCGTCTTCAGTGTCTGTTAACCCCCATTTACAGTTGGTTTATTTGCCTAGTTAAAGAATTATTTGTGTGTTATTAATAGTTCTAAAAGTTCTCCAAATTGTCAGAAGTGTATGCAGTTAACAGGAATCCCTCAATTCACGACGTTGTTTTTGCTGATTATAGCCATTTGTAACAGTATGCCATTTTTTTTCTTAGTGTACATCAACAAAATAAGCAAATGAATAAATAAATAAGATTTCCAATAACGAGTGCTGTCAACTCACCTGAGCTGCAGCCTGCACACTGAGATGATGGTAATCACTGGTGGTCCTGTTGAGTTTGCTGAGGAGGTCCTGTATTTCAGCAAACTCTAATTCAATGATGCGCAGAGACAAGGCCCCATAAAGATTCCTGTCATCCTCCTTTTCCAACATGAGCACATTCTCTTCTAGTTGCTTGATACGTTGTTGTAGACCCAACAAAAGTCTGTCCAAGTCTGTCATCTGCAGATATTTACATTTACATTATTAATTTAATTTGATTTAAAATGTAACTAATGTATTTTTTTTACAATTAATTTGAACAACAGATAAAATTAGAAAAAAAAAGTAAAAAAAAATGACCCTTTCTGAAGTGATGCTCCCAATGCATTGTGCCGATATGGTTTCTACTTTCGTTAGTTTTTGCTCAGGGAAAGCAGGATCTGAATTTTTTAGATCGCACACACAGTCCTTCCCTCTCACTGACTGTAATGACCAAATCATAGGAAATTACATTTAATACAACAACCAGTACCCTGAAAAATGTACAGTTTATGTGCTCTTAATATATGATACGGTACGTACAAAAATAAATTGTCAAAAATTATTCATTGTAAAAGGATTTTATCTTTCTTACCTGAAAGAAAGTTAGAGGGATGATAATCATCAAAATGAATATATTACAACAACCCATGTCTGAAGGTAGAAATGCGAGCCTAACATCAGAATAAACAACTTCGATTGGCAGAAGCAGAGTTTTAAAGCCATATCATTATGGTTGAAAACTGAGTCTGATTTCTTCATTTAGTTTGGGTGGAGCAGGTAGGGTCTGTTGCAATCTTCATCTTATCTCTTTGGACACCTTTGTATGGCAATGAATAATGGAAAATTGTATTGTTTACCAGCTAAGTTTCGACATTACTCTGTCTGACCATATATTTTTTTAAACTTTTGTAATACTTCATGTAGTGTTTGCAACATCAAAATGTTTGTGCTGTTTAAAGCAGAACTTTTAGTCTTTCGGGACAGTATTGACAGTATTAGTCTTTCATTTGCTCATCATGCAGTCTTACCTGTTGATCCTCACAGTCATAGTAAGTCCCACTGTTTTCTACAATATTTATGCTGAATTATTGTTTATTTATACTTAGAATGTTTAATTTAATTTATTGATTGTACATATTGCTGCAGTTATATAATATATCACTTTATTTTACTCCCGAAAGCATTAATAAAGGTAACAATTATCGAGAGAATTCAGTAAAATAATTCTTTGTGTCTACTACAATAAAATGAAGTAATAAAAATGTATTCAAAATGTAACTCATACATTAAAATGGTAAAAGTTTGTGAATTGCGTCGAATATCACGTGTGTACAGTATTTGTGTTGCTGTGTGTAAATCAGGTGACTGCTGAGGCTCAGAAAATTCAAGGGGAAGAGAAGGATGGTTCTTGTGTGTGTAAACTGAGCAGCTCTATCTGGGCTTTTCCTGCGGTGAGGTTTGAGGGAGTTCAAAAACAACTTCAGACTTGTGAGGAAAACCTTCTACAGTTTCATAAAAAGGTGAGATTCTTTGAATTCATGTAGATTCATTCTTGAAATAAAGTAATTGCAGTGACCTCATTTGCGGTGTAACTTTCAGATAAAGGACAGTAATATACGACTGCCTAAGATGGAACTCACTCTTAAGAACACCAAAACCCGCCTGACACGTTTCGAGTATCTGAATTCAAACGGCCTGTACAACACCCTTCATCTGCAAAAGCTGACTGAGGAACTTGATGAAATCTATTATACTGCCAGAGATGCTCACAAGATAAGCCCCAGCAAACAGACAAATGACCTTCTCAAGGAGGTAGATCTCCAAAAAATATCTAAACATCATCAAAAAAGTGTTATTTTAGAATTATTTATATACTATTATAGCATTTATTAATATTTTGAATGAGCTTTTTTTCCAGTTTCAGTAATTTTGTTACATGTTTTTGTCTTTCATTATTTTTTTTCAAATATTTCTAGCTTTAATTTATTTTTGTTTATTTCAGTTAACATTTCTCATTTAAAGTTTAGGTCTTTCATCTAAAATTTAATTTATTTAGCTTTATTTCAATTACTGAAAACAATTTTTTAATAGTTTTAGTTAACAATAAGTCTTCTGAAAAGCCATACGATAAAAGTTTTGTTATCAGTGCGAAAAACACTGAAATTTAAGTCATTATTCAGGATCTCTACTGTTCCACGAAGCTCATGTTTAGTCTGCATACATTTCCTAAAAAATCAAGTGACAGAAAATATCTTTTGACTATGGTTTACTCATCACTGAAGTTCTATGAAGATGAATTGAAGATGACAATAGACTAAGCTGATAAAAATGGAAAACAAAAAGATTTGTTGAACATTATATCATTTGTGTTCCTCTCAGTTGACTAATGCAAGGAAGGACGTTGAGAAAATGTACAAAAATAATATCTTCAATCTAGAGACAATGAAAGCGAGGCTACGTGACCTCAACAACCGAGTGCAAACCTGTAAAACTATACCTGAAGACTTCAGAAGTAAGTACACAACTCTCAGTGAGTGGAGAAACCAAGGGTTTTGAAGATTGGTTTGATTGTTTTTTCTTTAAATAGGCAGTAAAGTGCTTACTTTAAACGTATGACCAATCCTTACGACTCTATTTGCAGGCACTTGTCATCAGCGTATCATGTCCAACATAAGTTCTCCAGTTGTCACCAAGCTCAATTCCATCAGCTCATCCTATATCTCAGGTGCCTGGGGTCGCGAAGCCAAACGGGACAGTAAGGAACGCTATTGGGAACACTGTCTGGTGAGCGGACACAAGCATGGCAACACAATCAGGATGTACAACTCGTATGAAGATTTCATGGCCAGCAAGAACTACAAAGACGAGAGCATTGCATCATCCTACAGCCACAAGAATGCTGTTCAGGGCTCTGGCACTATATTGTATGACAACACTGTATTTTACCAATGCTACAGCACCGCTGAAATCTGCAGCTTCAACATTACAACACAAGCAACCAAGCGTATGCAGCTAGTTGGTGCCGGAATCAGCAACAATTTCCCTTTCTGCTACTACAGCTGTCGTGATTGGACAGACATCGATCTGGAGGCTGATCAGGATGCCGTGTGGGTGATATACGCCACTGAGGAGAACCACGGCAACATTGTTGTGAGCCGTTTAGACCCACTGTCGCTCAATATCACTCATACCTGGAAGACGCAACTCTTTAAGAGGTCCGTCACCAGCACGTTTATGGTGTGCGGGGTCTTGTATGCTACACGCTTTGTTAATACTTACCAAGAAGAGGTGTTTTATGCTTTTGATACAACCACTGGTCAAGAGATAAACACTCTTTCTTTGCCTTTTGAGAAGGTTTCTCCTGGAATAGCCAATTTGAACTACAATCCTGTTGACAGGAGACTTTACATGTATAATGATGGCTATCTGTTAGCATATAACACCTTCAACTGAGGGCCTTTCATATGCAGCTAATAAAAAATATGCAATACAAAGTCCAAACTTCACAGCATGCTGAAAAATCTCAAAATATGCACAGTGGTTAAACTAAAGCTTTACGCTATATCATTATGTGATTGTAAGACTTTTAAAGTGCTTGAGTCAGATGAACCATTTTGTCTAATTTTGTCATTACAATAAATGCGCTTATACTGCACTTCTCTGTGACTGTCAATGTCTTTTTAAACTCACCTTTTCTACAACTTTACTACTGTACTGCAATCTCTACAGTTTATTTCAGTACTGCAACAGTTAACAGATTAACATTATACTGGCAAGAGCCAAAATGCATCATCATGGCACTCGAAGGTCATTATCCTATCTGACATCACTGCAAAGAGAAGGCCTTTTAATTTGTCAGATCAAAATATCACATGCCTGATTATTTCAGTCTAGTATTAATGAGGTAATAGTTTTTTTTTTTACAATCTTATGACCTCCATGAGCTCCATGTTTATACATTGTATGACCCGTAATAGAACATTATTTTACGATTCACGATTATATGAATCATTAAGTATTTAAAGGGATAGTTCACCCAAAAATGAAAATTCTGTCATTAATTTCTCACCCTCATGTCGTTCCTAACACGATCAAGGCACAGAAATGTAGTAAGGATATCTTTAATATGGTCCATGTGACATCAGTGGTTCAACTGATGTTATGAAGCTACGAGAATACTTTTTGTGCGCAAAGAAAACAAAAACGACTTTATTCAACAATTCTTCTCCTCTGCATCACCCTCAGGCCCCATTTTGATACTCTCCAAAATGGCGCCTGAAGGTGTAATGTTATTGTTTTTGTCGTCTTTATGCACAAAAAGTATTCTCGTAGTTTCATTAAATTACAGTTGAACCACTGATGTCACATGGACTATTTTAACGATGTCCTTAGTATGTTTCTGTGTCTTGATCGTGGTAGTACTCTTGCTGTCTATGGAGGGTCAGAAAGCTCTTGGATTTCATCAAAATATCTTAATTTGTGTTCTGATGATGTACAAAGGTCTTACAGGTTTGGAACAACATGAAGGTGAGTAATTAATTACAGAATTTTCATTTTTGGGTGAACTATTCCTTTAAAAAACACGTTTAATTGTCAAACGTTGAGAATAAGTTGGTATTTTTGCAAGACGCGAGCTATAGGCTGTTACCTTTCTTTTATGCCTTACAATGATGTCACGGATATAGAAAAGTCATCCGTGACATCAATATAAGGCATCAAAGAAACACGTTCTTTAGCTGTTTGTAGGTTATCCAGCAGCAGTAACATTTCATTTAGATTTTATTAACCAAAATGTGTAGTACATAAAAACACCTGCTTTTCCTCCACACATAAGCAGTTCTGGCATTTAAAATATGCAAAATATTTATTTACAGTACATGTACATACTTCACTGGTAATAGGAAAGTACTTTTGAAATTACTGTAAGAAAGCAAACTAGTAATTGGACATAAAAATGGTTCTGATAACACAGTCCGCTTGTTTGTTTTGCATGTAAGCTTTTGCATGTTGCTAAGTCTTAAAGGCTTTGGTATACTTTACCTTTGGGATACTTTGTTCAACATACAATCATTTGCGAAGCAACAATTTTAATCTTGCATAATATATAGTGCAGACAGTGTGTGAAATAGGATTCAGCCAATATCCCTTGTCTCAAATCAAGTCACTGAAGACTTAAGGCCCGTTCACACCAAGGACGATAATTATAAAGATAATGATGAAGATATAGTTCTAAAAATCGTTCTTAATATTAAAGAATAGTAGAGTCCACACCACAACGATAAAGACACAGAGAAACGATATCCTTGGAATCACTTTCAGAATGATTTTTTTCAGCTGATGAAAGATAAAAACATTGACACCCAATCAGAATCAAGAGCTCAAGAGCTCGAGAATTTAAAGCGCTTAGAAAAACAGACAATATCATTCGCTGGTGTGGAGGCTAATATCGTTATCTTTATAGTTATCATTCTTGGTGTCAACGGGGCTTTACTGAAAGACGAGCTCATAAGTTACAATGTAGGCGTCACTGTAGACATACAGCAGATGATCTCTGGGGTCATAGTTAAGATACTCAATGTTAGTCTTCATCTTCTTGATATTTATTTTCAAATCATAGCGCTCTTTGCTGGTTTTGGTGTCATAAGAGTAAAAGATCTGTTCTGTGTCTTTGTCCAGGTAACGAGTAGCATAAAGCACACCGCACACCATGAAGGTATTTGTCACAGTCTTTTTGTGAAGAGAAGTGAACCATGTTTGGTTGAAAACGGGTGGGTTAGTAGTCTCGACTTTAGTGATAATCACATTTCCGAAGTTGCTTGTGGTTGCATATATAACATAGATGCCTGATTCATCTGTGGCAAAATCCAAATCAGTATAGCTGTATGTTGTGCCGAGGTGTGCGAATGGAAACTTGTTGTTGTAACCTGTATCACTTGGTAAAGCCACAGTACTGACAGCACGAGTCGTCATGTTGAACTGACAGACGTAATATGTGTTGTAACAGTTATAGTAGAGCGCATTGCCATACATGACCATGTTTGACCCCTGAATTGTGTTTGTTGTGGGATTGGAGCTTGATATGTATGTATCTTTTGGTCCTATACCTAATAAAAGCGTACTCAAGGTGTTGTACTGGCGAACATAGTGGCCATATACGTTACTACTGGTCAGCACCACCAGCCAGTACTTGCTCTCGTCTCCTCGAGAGGGATTCACATCTCGACCCCAAGCACCATAAGGGTAGGAGGTGCCGTATGGTGTGATGGAAGATGCTCTAGGTCCCGCCACATTGACCATTTGACCCAGCCCACAGCGGCCTGAAAAAACAGAAATCTACAATTAGAAAAAATCTTTTAGGTATTAAAGCACATTTTCTGATTTGATTCTGATTCACAATTAAGCTCACAATTCTGATTCATCTGAGTACATTTCAGATATAATGTCTGTTTTGCTTACATATAAAAGAAGCTTTCTCATGGCTATAAATTATACAGGGATTTTCAAACTTGCTACATAACAGAATTGTTAATTTGCTTAATGTTAATTAAGCTATGCAGTTCAATTGCTATTTTTTGACACATAAGATTGTGAGTCATTTTGAATGATTAATCAACAGGACTGGCTCAAAAGAATCATTTGTTCCTGAATCAGACCACACTAGTTGTGCTGTATACAGTATGTCTGATTCAATAAAAGAACATATGAGTCATTCATTTGTGAATCGAACTGTACTGGTCACACTATACAGTATGTTAGTGGCTAAAAATAGAGAAAAAAGCTTGCGTACCTGGGGAAACTGTAGGAGGAGGTGATGAAGCCTTGAGCTCATCTTTGCACTGTTCCAAGTTCTTCTTGATTTGGTTCTCTCGATTCTTTTTAATCACTTGCATTTTGTCAAACTTCTCCAACTGCACCATTGTGTCCTTCATATCTTCAAGCTTTAAGAAAAAGACAGAAAACAAGAATAATTTAGGCAATTAAAACAGGAGTAATGAAAAAATATTTCACAAAAAACACCCCATCCTTTATTATGTCAATTTAGATAACACTAATTATTGTTATTGTTTTATATCTCACCTCTATTTGAACATAACTTTTATTATTGTTGTGTTTGTGTTTATTTACATTTACAATTTAAATGATTAGATTTTTTTAATTTCCTCTATGTGATTATACTTTACACTGCAATGATTCTATGGATTTGTTTATAATTTTAAGAACTTTTTTTGTACAGTTAGTCACCTGAGCTGCAGTCTGTACATTGAGATGATGGTAATCGTTGGTGGTCCTGTTGAGTTTGTTGAGGAGGTCTTGAATTTCGGCAAACTCTAACTCAATAATGCGCAGAGACACGGCCGCATACAGATTGCTGTTTTCTTTTTCTAGCTTGACCACATTGTCCTCTAGTTGCTTCATACGTTGTTGTAGACCCAACACAAGTCTGTCTAACTCTGTCATCTGCAGATAATTACATTTACATTATTAATTTAATTTGACTGAATTTACTAAAACTATTTAAAATTCATCTGAATATAAAGAAACATGTTTAAATAAAATATTTACCCTTTCTGAAGTGATGCTCCTTATGCATTTCAAGGTGGTGGTCTCTACTTTTGTTAGTTCATCTTTAGGAAATAGAGGATCTAAATTTTTCAGATCGCACACACATTCTTTCCCTGTTGCTGACTGTGGTGAATGAAACACAGGAAATTAAATGATAAAATTAAAGAATTAAAAAACAATATATGCACTCTCTATAACAATATTTTAGACACAGTACTTTGAAAAACTAAGGTATCGATAATAATTGAGGATAATTGATAAAATGACTTTATCTTTCTTACCTGCAAGAAACTGAATGGGATGACAATCATCAAAATGAATACATAGGACTGACTCATCTCTAAAGTAGCACCGTTAGGGGACCTTATAACCCTAAAAAACTTGTGTGGCAGCAGCAGAGTTTTAAAGATATATATCATTATGGTGAAATATCTGATGAAAGTGAGAGAGAAGATTTCATTTCTTTGGGTGGAGCAGGTCATCTCTTGCAACAGAGTTTGCTTTTCATTTTCATGGTTTGTCTAACTGATGTTGAACTGAACTGACAGTGTCTTGAAGATTTATTTCTTAAGTTTAAAGGTTTAGCACATTTAGCACTTTTATACAGACTGTACAAAATACAATAAAATTAGTCATTTTACATTAACAGTAAAATTTCACCCTAAATGGGCATTTTAGGTCACTGCTTATAAAATGCATCTTTTTATGCTTTATTTGTTTTAGCAATTAGCAATTAGTTTTTGGTGTCGGCTAATAGTAATTCTTTATACCAAACATTTATTTTTGACCTGCTGGCTCTCGGAACTTACCTCACCTATTTTGAAACCTACCAGTTTAATGTGAAAAAATGACAAATGAAGAAATAAGAGAGGATGTTGTCTTATCTCTGTGGACACATTTGGCAGGTCTATGAGTAAAGTAAAACAAATGTCTCGCCTCACCAGCTCACTGCAGTGTTGCTTTATATAATGTTTGCAACATCTTGTGTTTGCGTGCACTATTAAAATATAACTTTTTGCCTGTTGTCATACCTGTTGGTCCTTTCTTTTCACTGTCATGTGGTTTGGAAGTCTCAAAATCAGAACCAGAGTGTGTGCATGCGCAATCAGCTGACAATTTCGAGTTTCCCACTGTAATAACGACTTTGTAATGGCGTTAATGTGCGTTCAACTCGTAAATATGATCTATTCGACATGACTTGAACACACCAGATAAGCGTTCCAGAACACTTTTATCTGAAATGACAGCACCGCCTATACAGTAAACAACAGAGGGCAATACAAAACCATTCAATGAAAATACGCTCCATTTCTTTAATGTTTTTGTTTAGGTGGCGGTTTTTTCGTTTTACATTATTTCTGTTAAAATATTCAGAAATGAAATACATAGCTAAAATCGCTATGCGTGCAGGTATTAATATTTCAGTCAAGCATAATGTAAGCATGATGTTCTGCATGTGTCTGTGCCTATAGTGTATCTGCATAAAATTTATGATGACCTGGGGTGGTAATTTTTTAGAGGAGAACTTGTGGTTGAATTTTCCCTCATTTCTCAAATAAATTTCTTCTCGAATTTCAGAAATGAGACATATGTGCAATTTTCACATCCTCTTCAAAGCACCCCAAAAATGCTAATTTCCATAGCTAAAATTGCAACATCTTAGTGCTTGTGTGGTAATTTAAAGCAGATCTCTAGTCTTTCTGCCCATTTGGTCATCATGTTCGTCTTCCTGCTGCTCCTTGCAGTCATCGTAAGTTTCACTGTCTTGAATAAGCTCATAAGTTTGGCATTCCGACAACTCTGAAAAATAATGATTTGAGAGAACTTATGTATGATGCAATAATCTAATTATGTTTGTACACAAGGGGACTGTCGAGGCTCGGAGAGTTCCAGGTCTACTGAAGACTGATTCATGTTTGTGTAAAATAAACAGCTCTATCTGGACATTCCCTGCAGTACAGTTTATGGAAGTCACAAGACAGGTCCAGATCTGTGAGGACAACCTGAATGAGTTTGAGGAAAAGGTAAGCTTCTAATGACAACTAGAACTAAACGGGCACTGTATTGATTTTCAAATGATGTTCATTACAAATGAAAAGAATATCAGTTAACTTTCTGAAGTGATTTCCAGTTGAGGAACACAAATGCAGAACTGCCTATGATAGAAGCCACTCTTCAGAACATCTCAGCCCGTCTGAAAGCATTTGGTTACCTGCACACAAGTGGACAGTACAGCGCACTTCATCTGCAACAGCTGAACCAGGAACTTGAGGAAATCCATCAATCTGTCAATGAAACACACATGCAGAACCCCAACAAAGAGACGCATAATCTACTCAGTGAGGTAGATATTGCAACACATGATCACAAATATTTCTCTAAACTCCTTTCTTTCAAATCTTTCAAATCAGTCTCGAATTAGAGATGACAACAACCATCTCAACAATATAAAAAACAGGTGTCCAATTTAATGAGAATCTGCTGTTCTCAGTTAAACAAGGCGAAACATGATGTCCAGAGGATGTACAGAGATGATTTCTTCAACCTAGAGACTATAAAGAAGAGGTTACGTGACCTCAACAACCGTGCACAGAGTTGCAAAACCATACCGAATGATTTCAGAAGTAAGTACATTACTATTTGATTTTTAAAAAAAATCATTCCGAAGGTAGGATACAGAAACTTTTAAGCATTGCTTTCAAATGCCATTTTCTGAGTTAAGAAGGTCCAAAAAGGTTCTAACAAATAAAAAAAAACAGTGTTACTAAATTTTGCAGGTACTTGTCATCAGTGCATCATGACCAGAATAAGTTCTCCAGTTATTACCAAGCTTAATTCCATCAGCAAGTCCTATATTTCTGGTGCTTGGGGCCGTGATGCCCTGCTAAGCAATAAGGAACGCTATTGGGAACACTGTCTGGTGAGCGGGCACAAGCTTGGCAACACAATCAGGATGTACAACTCATATCAAGATTTCATGGCCAACAGGAACTACAAGGATGAAAAGATAGCATCATTGTACAGTGACAAGAATGCCGTTCAGGGCTCTGGCACTATTCTGTATGACAATACTGTGTTTTACCAATGCTACAGCACTGCTGAGATCTGCAGCTTCAACATTACAACACAAGCAACCAAGTGTATGAAACTGGATGGTGCCGGAATCAACAACAAGTTCCCCTTCTGCTACTACAGCTGTCATGATTGGACCGATATCGATCTGGAGGCTGATCAGGATGCCGTGTGGGTGATATGCCGTGTGAATATGCCCAGAAAAGTATGAAAAACATTGTCAAAATAGTTCATCTGTACTTAATGAAGTGACGAGAATACTTTTTGTATGCAAAGAAAATAAAAATAATGACTTTATTCAATAATTTGTCTCCCCTGCATCAGTGTAGCGCCATTTTGGAGAATATCCGCTGGACGCAAATAGCGTACGCTGTTCTGTGTCAGCCACGCCACAAGGAAAAAAGTATTCTCGTCGCTTCATAAAGTTCAGATTGAACCACTGATGGCAGATGGACTATTTTGACGATATTTTTCATACTTTTCTGGGCCTTGACAATGTAATTTACTTGGCAGTCAATGGGACAGTCACAAGCCTCCCGGTTTTCATCCAAAGTATCTTAAATTGTGTTCCGAAGACGAACGAAGCTTTTACGGGTTTGGAACGACATGGGGGTAAATGATTAATGACAAAATTTTCGTTTTGGGGTGGAGTAACCCTTTAAGTAGTCACACAAAATTTAAAAAATTGTGTCAGTTTAGCTGATTCAAAGTAAAATGAACAAGGCAAAAAAATATAACAGTGTATTTTATGATTTTATATTTTCACACAGACAATAGCCGTTTCTCAATATACGTTCTTGTCTGTTCTTGTGGACTTGTGAAACGTCATTGCCCAAACACCCGCGTAATTTTAAAAATATTACTGTTATCATGTCATGAAATGTAGTTTTAAGAGTTTTTCAGGTGAGAATGTAGTTGTTTAAAACTCAAATCTGCAGTTTATTTATAAAGATAGCGCCTATTTGGAAAATTTACTATGCCGATTTCGGAGCTCCAGGCGATCACTGGGCGCTCAGTGCTCATGTATTTGCCTCGAACAGCCTTACACACGACTAGTCCTTCCGACATTTGCCACTGGCTCTGATGTCTCTGTGGTGATTAAACATGAGATACAATTCGTTTTGGGTATATTTAACAGGCATTCGTGGTCTCATGAATCTATTATTTGTTCCTGGTCATATCGTTTTGACTGAGCACAAAAGTTATGTTTAACTTTATATATTTATTTTGAACTTTACCATAGTACAGTACTGACTTTGTAGCATACGTTTGACTGAATTGTTTGCTTTTGTCTTTATTTCCTCTTATATAAGCCTCTTATACTTTGTACATATACTTTTATAATGGCTATTATTGTTCATTAAAACTGACATTTAACAAAAAGAGGCAGAGTTGTGCTTATTGTCGCGCTTTATTGTCGATCGCTACTTTCCGGCATACACCACACCTATCAAGTAAGGGTACTGTTGGCAGTGGAAACGCAAGCTGGATCAGGGTGTTCCGTCCCGAATCGTACCGTAACATACCTTACGGACCCGTACCGCTCGGTGGAAACGAGCCATAAGGTACTGGACATAACAGAGACAGAGCTGTGTCCCCCTCATCATGAGGGATCACTTACAAGTTCATCACTTGATCCCTGAAGTGAGTAGTGGGAACTTTGGGCACATAGCTGGGCCGGGGTCTCAGGACAACGTAAGAGTCTGCTAGACTGAACTCTGAACCTGTTCTACTAACAGAGAGGCCTTGTAGGTCCCTCACCCTCTTGATGGAGGTGAGCGCTGACAGGAGGGTTGTCTTCGTGGAGAGGGCACCGAGTTTGACTGACTCCAAGGGCTCCAACAGATCTCTCTGTAAGAGAGACCACTTCTCTAGGCCATCCGTGGGTCTTCAACTTCAGAAGAACACCATGTAGCGACAAGATGCTGTATAGCCGCCTGGTAGATGGGGCTCTTTCTTGAGGGACTGTAGCTATCACCACTGCTGATATCCCTCTGAATTTCTCATCTTGTCCAGGGGCCAGACAAGGAGGTTCCAGATAGGTGCCAGATAGAAAGAAGGTCCTTTCTCAGGGATCCGCCAGGGAGGGTATGGTTGGGCTAGTATGGTGTGACCAATTGAATGGTCACACCATTCTACCTTTATATGGGTGCTAAATTGCCAGTGGTTGTCCCCCCACTGTCAAAAAGATGCTAAACAGATCGATTCTCTGTTTTCTCGGAGTTTGAGACCTTGGGGGTTTGTAATTGGAAGAGGATCCGCACTGGGGCTTTGACAGTGTCAGCCTCCTTTTATACCCATATATCCGTGATAGTGGCTGGCACTTTAGTGTCAGAAATTCGACACACCGTTGAAAGTGACTGACAAAAAGGGAAATTCTGTTATCATTTAGGCCACTCACCCTCATGTTGTTCATAATCTGTGACACACTGCACTGTGGAACATGAAAGAAGATATTTTGATTGTTTTTCCATTTTTGTGAATTCAAATAAAATAAGGATTATATGTGAAAAGTTGGAATATTACATAACCCGTGTTTGTGTGTATTCAGTATTTTAAATTTACATATGTTTATTTAAATCAGGTGAAATATAAGCATGTTCTGTTTCAGTATTTAATGTTTATGGTTGTAAGCTTTGGTTATCCATCACTAGCATGTAATTTCAATCAGATTTTATTTCATTAACCGAAATGTGTAGTACATATAAACTAGTGCTGTCAAATGATTAATCGTGATTGATCAAAAAGTAAAATAAAAGTTTTTTTACATAATATATGTGTGTATACTGCGTATATTTATTATGTATATATAATAATAATAATAAACTTTATTTTATATAGCGCCTTTAAAAGTAGCATCTCAAAGCGCTTTACATACATATACAAAAATGAAATAGAAAAGATACACACAAAAGTACAAGCAGTAAAAAATCAAATCAAACAATACAAGGCCAATATAATAAAACACAAAGTAATTACATAAATCACCTAAAAGCTGCCCTAAAAAAGTAAGTTTTAAGGGATGCTTTAAAACTAAGGGATTCAGCATTTCTAATCTTAGAGGGTAGGGAATTTCACAATTTAGGAGCCAGTGAAGAGAAAGCCCGATCGCCCATAGTTTTAAGCCGAGTTGTTTGAAGAGATAAAAGACCAGCTTCAGAGGAGCGTAG
>JAFVLL020044719.1:0-18822 GCA_021397915.2 Tor tambroides
ATATTTCTGATTAACTTTTTGCACTTTTGATGTTATTTCTAGCGAGAAATTAGTATTAAAGTAATAAAATATTTGTTTAGTTATCACCAAAACTCGTTCTATTTTGTTGTAGATCATTAATCCGTTACGCTGCCTCAGAAGGCTGTCCGAAATCAGTTTTGTGAGGTGCCTACGTGCAAAAAACGCTGCCTGCAAAGTCATTGCCTCATGAGGCAGCGAGGCAGCAAGTCAGCTGCCTAAGTTTTCAGATGCAGCCTTAATTGAGTTTTGAAGAGCTTTGTTGCACCCATCACTATACGTGATTTTTAAAATCATTACAAGCGATGTTGAAAAGTCGAAAATGAATTGCTCTTTTGTTTTTTTATTTTTTGTTTTTTTGCTAGTGAATCGCTTGAACTGAATGAAGTCACAAGTTTGTATCAAACGGAGCGATTCCAGCGTAAATGACTCACTCCTCCACTTTTTGCATCTTCAGCCATCTTTACCAGACATTTTCAGTACTACTACTAAAAAATATCCTTCCTTTCCAAAGATAACACAACACAAATCTACAGACATGCATATTCAGGTGTGGTAACTAGTTTACTGCAAACTAGTGAAAATACTCCATTAGCGTATTTACTTTAACTTCTCAGGTAATATCAGTGGTATGACCTATTTCAGATGCAGCCGAAACTACAACAACAGTGGTTACATACACATATATTTAATTGTTTGATCAAAATTATTGCTAGAGACAATTTAGTAGTCGCTGTAAATTACTAGTATCCCTACTAAATTCTATGCCATTTTGTGTGTGTGAGTGTGTGCGTGTTTTCACTTGACCATGTGTTTCTTATTACTCCAGCACCTGCGCTAGACTCTACATTCCCATCCTGCAGTCAATACTCAGTTAATCTTTCAACAACAAACTGAAAACTGTAAACAAATCTACAGCTGGCATAGTAAGCTTACTTTCCTGTTAGAACAAGCTTTATAAGGACAAGAACTAGATCTATCTATCTATCTATCTATCTATCTATCTATCTATCTATCTGTCTGTCTGTTTGTCTGCCTCTCTGTCTGTCTATGTGTTCATTTCGTTTGTGTGTGTGTGTGTGTGTGTGTGTGTGTGAACAGGTTTGAGGTCAGGTGACCTCTCGAAGCACACCTGTGGTTGTTTTTAAGGCCGGCCGTTTGTTGTGACATTCTGGAGAAATGCCGCAGTGTCTCTGTCAACATGACCAGCATCCGTCAGAGTCACTGGCATGACTCTCTCTGACACAGATCAGGTTGCTGTCAGGTGTGTCACCCGCTCCTCTATCTTTTCAACTGCATAAACTTGTCATTCTCTCCTTCTTGTATTCGGTCTAGTTTTCCAGTCAACAGGTAAGTGTTGCGATGGTAAGTGTTAAGTAGTGTGAACCACATCTGGACAATTCCTACCTATAAGGAAAAATATATGATTTAATATTAGAATATTGATGTTATTATTATTAATCTTGATTATTTTAATTATTAATATAGAAATTATACTTTAAATCTATTACCATAAAATATGTATTATATGAGAAAAAATTATAACCAAAATAAATTTGTCATCTATCAAACCCTTTTTTTTTTGGCCTATATGATTTTCTTACATAAAATTGTAAGGCAGAATATCCAAGCAGCCAATTAGCCAAAAGGACAGCTTGTGGAATGTGCCACTTTATGATGTAATAATGTGGCTAAACACCGCCTCCGCAGAGGAAGATCAACGCCTGCTTCTACATCACTGCCAGTTTAGCCCCGCCCACTGATTCGCACATGTAGTGTAAATAATGAGAGAGGCAAACGCAGGTCTATGAAGAAACCAATTATAAAGATGGCTCCGATGACAACAAGATGCTGTGCAGTGCCAAGTTGTGAAAAAACAGTCTTTGCATTGCCTTCCTTCTGATCTCAACATTAGGAAAGAGTGGATTAACTTTATTATTAATGAAGTTCCAGATCGCGTCAGTAAGAACTTGGTCCTTTGTTCACATAATTTCACCATGGATTCCTATGCAAACAAGGCATAATTCAACGCAGGGTTTTTAGGAAGATTGAAACTAAAAGACGATGCTGTGTCTGCAATCCGCCACACCTTTCAAACAGAGTATTCCGATGAGAGGGGTCAAAACAGGACAGAACGTAGCCTGTAACTTCTAAATTATTATGTTTTTGATGTAAAAATCTTGATAACATTATAAGTGGACCTCAGAGAACAGTACTAAATAATAAAAAAGGCAGTTCATGATACCTTCAAGTTTGCCACTGTGAGTAAAGGCCAAATTGCATTTTGAGCTTTGGAAAATGGGAAGATTATCGATGACTTCTGTTTCGAACTGTATTATATTGTTTTGTTTGACTTTTGTTGTAATATACACTACCAATCAAAACTTTGGGATCAGTAAATTTCAAAATTCAGTAAAAGCTGAAAATTCAACTTTGCATCACAAAAATAATTTACATTTTTAAATATATTCAAATAGAAAATAGTTATTTTAAATTGCAATAATATTTCACAGTATTACTATTTCTACTGTATTTTTGATCAAATAAATTCAGCCTTGATCATGAGATTTCTTTAAAAAAAAGCATATATACATATATATATATATATATATATATATATATATAAACACTTTTGAATGGTAATCCACAACCATTACACAGAACTCAATCTCACATGTTCGGGTTGCAGAATGCACCCCCTCTCTTTCTTTCTCTCTCTCTCTCTCTCTCTCTCTCTCTCTCCCTCTCTCTCAGGACTGGTGCCCAGCTCTTGTCCAGCTTTCTCTGCAGTGGTTCCTTTGTGTGTCTTGGATCGGGTCAGTTCTCCAGACACACGGCGGGCCTTTGTGTCTGCCCTGCTGTTCCTCATTCCCACACTTTCCACATTCTTCTTTTTCATTTAAATCTTTTTTTTTTCTTCTCACCAACCTCAAGCCACACTAAGACTTTGATAGGAGCTGCTGATGTGGAGATGAAGGATGAGTGTTTTGTTGTGTGAGCGCATGGCCGCTTTCAATGCTTGTCACAAAATCTGCTGCCAGAGGATCATAAAATATTATTTTGAATGAGATCTTTGTGATTTTCCTTTCACCTTAGTCGTTATGAAATAATTATAATAATATATTCGGTCATATTCACAACACTTCCACAAGTCTAAAAGTCATACAGCATCAAACACACACAGAGGACCAAATGTCTGAGGTTTGTGAGGACGGGGGCTACAGTAGCCCCTTTGAGAGTAGATTACCGGGGCAGCTGCTGTCTGCTCTGACTCTAATGCTTCATGATTTGTGGCTTTGCTGCATTTTGCAGATCTAATAATTCTTCAGCTCACCTTATTTAACACCAAAAGGAGAGCAAGATCAGAGGGGCATGAGAATGAAGGAATGGAAGAGAGTTGAGAGTACTCAAACCATAAGGCCATTGTGAATAAGGTGAAGAAAACTGTGCTATGTTGTTGCTTACTCAGCTCAAATCTGTGAGATACTGTGGTCCCTACTCTGTTCTCTCCTGTAATGTAGATCTTAAGTTTGATGTAGAAATGTAATAGTACACCTCTTCTTGCATGATTTGAGGTATCATTTCTGTGGCGAGTTATGTACCAAATTTGAATAACTTGAGTGTGAAGGGTTTGTTCTAATTTTTATAGTAGAAAAAGGTTCTTTAGTTTATTAAAATTTTCGCCATTCTAAGAAAAAAAAAAACTTTTGGAACCTCAAATTTTAAGAGCAAAGTTCAGTAACTTAGTTTGAGGGGTTTGTAATCTCTACACTAAACATGAACAATATTGATGCTTCAGAATTAGCATGCGGGGTTAGAGAGACACAACATGGTGTGCAAATATAAATAATAATAAAACCAAAAAAATTGTTCTGATAATTAGATTTTTATATTTTCTTATTTTTTCCAAAGCCACTTACATTGCATTCGACATATATATATATATATATATATATATATATATATATATATGTATATATATATATTATATCACTTCATGCATTCCTAGGGTGTTATTATTGTTAACTAAAATTTAAACTAAATATAACTATATATATATACTTAATCAAAATATTAATAAAAACAACAACAGTATATTAATGATACAAAAATAACACTGCAAGAATCAAACCCATGACATTAGTATTGTTAATGTAATGCTGGAACACAGGGACAATGAATTGGTTGCTAATAGGCCTAAGTCAAAATAATTTTCCCAATGATATACTGTTCCCTGATAGAGTCCCTCCAACTTTAATATGGAAAATAACATAAAAAATAAAACAAAAACAGGATTGTTCTGATAATGAAACACCTACTACCAAAACAAAACCTTTGAAATGCGAATCCTGAAGACTCTGAGGACTCATTTACTCACACTGACTGAAGGAGCTCTGTTTATAGACAACAGTAACTCCAGTAGCAGCATCTTTGTTGATGAAGTGTGGCGGTGCTCTAATTAAAAGAGGGAGAGTTTGTGTCTGTTACGTTCCCAGACGAAGAACAAAGTCTTTCTTGGTGGTCCTGAGGCGTACTGACTGATCCAGAGCATACGCCGGTAAAACACACCTACCTGTAGTTTACTGCAGCTGTCTGAAGAGGTGTGTGGGAAGAGATTTGGGCCGATCTTCATGCTGAGAGCCATTCCAGTTCTGTATCACAGCTTCTTGAAACCATTTCCTCCTTTTGATGTAAGAAAAAGAGAACTTTTATAAACGTAGGTGGTTTCTTCAAATCAAACCGTGATGCTTTTAAAGAACCTACTGCAAACTGATTTAAATAAAAAAACAAAAAACAAGGGAGTGTCAACCAAGATAAACTGCACATAACCTGGGGCCTCCGACTCTTCCAGCAGTGCATGTGGACATTAAAGTTGATAAGGCAAGGCTGACCCCTGGGGTCAGAAGAGAAACTATTTGGTCCAATCAAGATATGTCACACTGCGACTGATAAGAACCTTTGGACCAAAGAAGGTGTTGATGGATTTCGAGATGGATCTGCACCCACTTCAGCCTGAGGTCATTTATCCTGGAGAACCTGAGACCATCTTCTCGGCCATCTTTAATCTGATATCAGATCTGCTCATGGAGTTTACAGAAAGCAATTAAACCATCAATAATATCTGATGGCCCAATAGAAATGAGTTTAAATTCACACTAACCCCTCCTTTCCCTCAAACAGCAGGATAACAAGACTATTCACACAAGAAGAGGTGAATGTGAAAACAAAGAGCCTCATTTCACAGGCTTCTTATCAAGAAAAGCACCCACAAACAATCTGTTATCTTCCCCATTGAAGAGCTTAAGATTAAAAAGAAAGCAATTCTGGAAGAGAATTTAGATCCATTTGAAAAAAAGGAAAATGGCAATTGGATCTAAGCGTGTTATGAGTTTGAAATGGAATAATGGAAAAATAACTATATCTCTTTCATCAGTATGAATACTAAGACATCTGTGAAAACGTCTGCCTGTAAGGTCACGACTGTGGCTTAATTTATCTCCTATTTGTTTGCAATGTAATGCTTGAAATTTAGCACAAGTACAGGCAAGCCACGGCATTCCCAACCTTAAATTATGGGCAAAGAAATATCCTTTCCTTGCTGGGCTTGTTACCATAATAACTATGTGTCCTTTAGATTGTATTAAGACGTTACAGATCATATAGAGTTCACTTGTGATGATTTATAGGGTCGGACAGATGTTGATCATGGTGATGTTATTAGAGAGTTTTACTGGGGTCTGGTATGGACCAAGAAGTAATACCTAAAGAAAGCAATCCATTAGCATTCCCATTCCTCTCTATGGCAGTTACTCAGCTGGTAGAGGAACTTCTGGAAGCATGCAATCTGAATTCTGCCACCTTTGCCCACAGGGATGTTTTAAGTCAATCACCTGAGCTGAGTAAATACCATGTGATTAATCACCCTGCATGGAGCTGCAGGAAAATTACATTATAACAATTCTGATTGGCTAAAGGCACCATAAAGGCAAAACACACAGACTGCCATAATGAAATACTGAGATATTATTACAATTTTGTGTTTGTACATACTGTTATTTTTGTATCATTATAATACAGTATTAATATTTATAGTATTATTATTTTTATATTTTCGGTTTTAATTTAGTTTACATTTTAGTAATTTTCTAACTAACTACAATATTTACTGAAATATTTATATATTATCATTTATATTTTAACAGTAACACTAATTTATAATTGACAATTATATATGCACAAATGCTATCACACCAATATATATATATATATATATATATATATATAAGTCACTCTATTGCCCTCTTGAGTACTAATGTTTGCCTCCCCCACAATACAATGCACATTAAGTATGTCCAATAGGACTGTGTTTTCAATCTTCAGGCATGCTATTAAGAGTCATAAAAGTTGAATAAACATAGCTTTACTGTTTCTGGCACTGTATGTATCCAAATGATGATAACCAGATGATTTGTTAGATAATTACTAACAGAACACTATGTTTACAGTATCTTCTCACAGTATATAATCAAATTATTTCCATCTATAATGGCAGTTGTTAAACTATATACAGACCTCATTTTCATTCAAGGATTGTACATTAGAGGCAAAAACAGACAAAATAAAGCTGCTTTGATAGATTTCATCTCTCCGCTTTCATCAATAAACAAAATGAATGTTTCGTTTCTGTATTTGCAAGCAGTGATCGATTCAGTCAAAACAACTCTGTTTGATTTGAAATGGTTGAGAGATAGTGAAAGATAAGTGTTTAGTGAAGCACTCATCAGTGCATGACATTATTTTCCCCCTTTTGAATTTTCGTCTTTCATTCTCATATTTTTTGTGTCTGTTGTGCACCTGTCTGACAGAGAGGGAGGGTCTTGGCTGTCGGCTGAACATTCCAGAAGAGAAGTCACCCCGTTAATCCTCAAAGCATCGGCATGGGACGCCCCACACACACCCCTTTACACCTCCCCTCTGGCCATTCCTCTGTCCTCTCTTCCTTTTTGCCCTCCGTCTATCCATCTATCCATCCATGGACCTGCGCCCCCCTTCAATCAGACCTGGCTCAAAAGAACCAGCGCTACACCAAAGGTAGAGACTGTGTGAACCAGATTAAGAGAGCCCCTTTCACCCCTCCTGAAAAAAAAAAGTCCTGAAGTTTTTAATCCTCACAAAAATTCCCCAATGAAAGCAAATATTGCTCATTCCGTGTCTGAGGAAGACCACAGCAAAGTGAAAGAGAGACTACTTAGTGCATGTAATTATCATTGTTAAGCATTAATATGACTTGATTTTTAATTGTGAAACATAAAGGGAGATTGTTTGGCATAATGTCCAGGCTGCACTTTTACATAATATGTGTATATATGTATATATATATATATATATATATATATATATATATGACCCTGGACCACAAAACCAGTCTTAAGTCGCTGGGATATATTTGTAGCAATAGCCAAAAATACATTGTATGGGTCAAAATTATCGATTTTTCTTTTATGCCAAAAATCATTAGGATATTAAGTAAAGATCATGTTCCATGAAGATATTTTGTAAATTTCTTACCGTAAATATATCAAAACTTAATTTTTGATAAGTAACATGCATTGCTAAGAACTTCATTTGGACAATTTTAAAGGCGATTTTCTCAATATTTAGATTTTTTTGCACCCTCAGATTCCAGATTTTCAAATAGTTGTATCTTGGCCAAATATTGTCCGATCCTAACAAACCATACATCAATGGAAAGCTCATTTATTCAGCTTTCAGATGATATATAAATCTCAATTTCGAAAAATTGACACTTAAGACTGGTTTTGTGGTCCAGGGTCACATATAATTTAGATTTCTGAGTTCATACAATAGCCTTTAAACCTGCAGCTTTCAATATATTTAAGCTTGCTTTATAACAATTGATTTAATGTCATAGATGCAATGTGTTTTCACACTCAAAAGTTTAAATGGTTTTAAAACATTTTTTAAAAAAAGCATCCTTGACTAATAGTCCAAAAATAGGAAGAAAATTATACTGTGTTGGAACAAAATGAGGGTGAGTAAATCATGAAAAATTGTAATTGAAATATTTCAGTATAAACTTTATCCTTTTGAATAATTTAACTGAATGTATTTTGAAAACGCACTATTGATTCAAACTCATATAGAATATTCAACTGGAAATCAAATAGTGGTGATGACATAATCATAATATTTGCATATGAGTTTGTGATTGGTCTTTTCTTTTCTTGTGTTTATTATGTAAAAAATAATACTGGGTTGGAACAAAATCATGCCAAATTTTGGCATATTATTGCTCTTTTGTTGATTTTGATTGCTTCTATTGTCCTCATTTGCAAGTCGCTTTGGATAAAAGCATCTGCTAAATGACTAAATGTAAAGGCAAATGTAAATTTTTTGGATGAACTATTCAATTAAAGACTGCATATAATTAAGTTGACAGAAAACCTGCATCTAATCAATTCCTACAGAAAAGCATCTTTTCGTAATGTATCTATTTTAACTTGCTAAAGACTGTAGTTCACAGTGTTTCAATTTTCTAATTCTCTCTCTCTCTATCTGTGTGTGTGTGCACGCGTGTCAAAGTCCCGTCTTTCCCCCCATCCTTAAAATATTACTCACACAAAAAGCTCTTTATCTTTCTGGGAAATTCTGATGTCCGGGTAGATTTTGCTCTTGGCATCTTCCCCACTCTGCTGGATATGAAACTGGAAAAAAAAGAGGGGTTTGAATATACATGACAAACTTGTGTTTGCTTCAACAGTCTTTTTCACAGGTTGTCTTTCCCTTAGCACAGTATTTTAATCTCAGACTCAAGTCTTGAACAAACCGGAGCGCTTGAGCTCCCTACATAGGCAAAATCTACAAACTTAACAATATCTTTAATGGAACATTATAAGCAGATGGAAGCAAAACCCCCTCTATCGCTTTTTGTGCTTGTTCAGACCTGCTTTACCGATGATCAAATTATCTCTACAGATTTCAAGCATCCTTAACGGTCCACAATAAAGTGTTTACTAGTGAGTAGCTCTGGTTTTGGCAGAGACTTGTTTGTTTGGGACTGACCTTTGCATTCAAACGTGTTATCAGTAATCAGTGCAGGGGAATGAAAGAGATATCAACATGATGGGAGGGAAGATATGAAACCTACAATAGAAATGAGTGCTGTCCCCACCTGATCAACTCGGTTACATAAAAGCCAGTGAAGTGTGTGGGATGTGCTGCGATTTTCATTTTCTAAAGACCATTGTTTCATCCCACTGATACAATCAGCAACACTTCAGGAACCTCAGGAATTTGCTTGAAGGCCAAAAAGAAATCCTATGGAAACGTTGTTACCTTATAAATGTGTATGTAGGTGCTTAAAGGTCTGCATGATATAAGAACTTGCATGTATAGGGTACAAGAATGCTCATTTTGTGCAGTGAAGTAAAAAGCTAAATAAATGACACCAGCATATGGCTCCAAATCACTCAGTAACAACACACTAAACAGATCCACGTAATGTTTGTGCAAAAGAGCATGCGGTACAGGAAACACTCATAAACAGGTAACCTCAGCAGAGCAGGCTGGGTAATCAGTGTGTTTGCTCACCTATTAGGCCTCTCATCTGATGTGTGAGGAACCCGGGCCGCGCTCTCTCAGGAGAGTCTTTCACTTATGAAGGGAGAACAGGAGACAGAAAGAGAGATGAGGGATGATCATTAAAATCCCTCTTCCAGTAAAAAATAAATTATTGTCATCATTTACTCACCCTCATGCTTTTCCAAACCCTAAGAACACGAAAGGAAACAACCTGTTATTTACACTTACATGTACATCTAGTTTTTCATATACAGAAGCATTACACAAACAGAATCCAGCCACGTGAATGATTTCACATGATTAGTGAAGGTTTGCATTGTGCAGTTTGACAGAATATGGGTGACTGACTATGGCAGAGAGGGAAAAAATGTGCTTGTGGAAAAGTGTTGCACTTAATTATTAAAGCTAACATTTGCACAGCAAACATACACGATGTCTGTCCACAAACTCTCCCTTGTGAGGAGCTTTTTGTTTTGTTTAGCCCTTCACTTGCTTTGCAATATATATACAGATTGCAGTATTTGAACAACTTTAGCCATTAGCCATGCAGTATCGTGTACAGCACAAGTCAAGTCTGTTGGATATTGCAACGATGAAAAGTCAAATTATGAAGACAGATACATATGTTCTAATTAGCAGGTCAATATTCGTTGGGATGTTTAAGAACTATGAAGGACTTCCCTCCAGTTGTCACTACTAAAATATCAGTAAAAAGTAGCGCTGTCAAACAATTGATCGCAATTAATCACATTCAAAATAAGTTTTTGAGTACATAAAATGTGTGTGTATACTGTGTATATTTATTATGTATATATATATATATAAATACACACACATGCATGTATATATTTCAGAAAAATATGATATGTTTATATATTAAATACATGTACTTATTTTCAAAATATATACTGTATGTGTGTATATTTATACATACATAATAAATATACAAAGTACACACATATATATATATTATGTAAACAATATATATATATTTTTTTGGATGCGATTAATCGCGATTAATCGTTTGACAGCACTAGATAAAAGATAGACTATTTAGACTAACACATTTTCACACATTTTATCCCTGGGTCATTTCTTAAATCCTAGACAAACATAATCCCAGGTTATCTTGTATTATAGTTGACAAATACATTTACACAATTCAGGGTAATGCTGCAAAAACTGCTGTCTCTATGGTTAAAAGTGGTGCTGACCCCTTTAAAATGTGCAAAATGTTGCTTTAACCAAGTTCAAATTTATTTTAACCCAGGGGTTAAAGGGACAGTTCACCCAAAAATGAAAATTACCCCATGATTTACTCACCCTCAAGCCATCCTAGGAGTATATGACTTTCTTCTTTCAGATGAATACAACTAGTTATATTAAAAAATGCCCTGGCTCTTCCAAACTTTATAAATGGCAGTGAATAGCTGTTGATATTTAATAGTCCAATAGAAGTCCAATAAAGTGCATCCATCCATCATAAAAAAGTGCCTCACCTGGCTCCACAGTGTTAATAAAGGCCTCCTGAAGCGAATAGCTGCAATTTTTTGTAAGAAAAAATAGCCATATTTAAAACTTTATGAACTGTAATCTCTAGCTTCCGCTAACTGTTGTATGCACGTAAGTTTTGACTTTTTCACATATGCTATAAACTTTAAAAGACAAAACTTTTCTGACTAAAACTAAACAAAACTATGATAACTTGGTATAAGCTGCCATTTTTATATAGTCATGAAAAATTTAATAACAAATCTGAAAGCTTTGTTTGAAGAACATGACATTCAATTATTATAGTAGCATATAATCAGAGATCACGGTAAATGTTAAAAGTTAAAATGTCAACGCAAATCTTTAAAGGGAAAAATAACAAGCTAAATCTTTCATACTGTACAGTAAGGAAATCTGCGCATGTGCACTTGTAGTGCACGCGACATTAATTCTGCGCAGGTCTCCTCGCGCTTCCCGCTCATCAATCACACACACCGGTCTCTCGGGCCAGCGGAGCTGACGGCTTGACACGAGTTGGCCATCGATTCCGCTTCGCATTCCAGGCGTCCGTCGTCTGTACGGATTACTTGCGCAGCCTAATATTTCGTGGCACAAGAAAGCATTCATACTCGTTCTGCAGCGGTTTATTGGCTTCTCCGTATGATTTATTTGTGTGTGACAGCCTCCCTCCCCTGCCCTCTGCTCCCCAAACATGCTTGATATTTGTCTTTGGTTATTAGTTTTCACTCTTCATTTGCATTTTGATTATGTTTTTGCATGAGACATACGACCACTCACTCCACAAGAAAGAACAGGATTCATTAAGAACATGATGAATAAATGATAAAGCTATAAAAATAAAAACAAATATGCATTCACACTGATTACATGTGAGGAAATATGACTGACAGGATATATTGCTGTAGCTGTGCAGTAGTAATTGGTTATGACAGAAAGATGGAACTAAAACAGTACAGTCATTGAGTAAAGACTTTAAAGTCTCTGCTCATTAAACGTCCGGTCTTTAATCAATCAGCAAATACTTCTAACTTGTCCTAACTTGTCTGTGTCCTACTATTGTCACATTGCTTGCTTTCTGTGTATAATTTACTTACTTGAAGTATTTACTTATGATTTACTTGTTCAGAAACGGCTCCAGATTGTTTTGGATGTGCACAGAATGAATAGCCTATCAGTTGCCCCATACCAAATCAGTATTAGTAAAAATAATAAAAACATCATGAGAAATAATTGACAATTATGATTTCTGTCGTGTTATGCCCATCCAAATTTGTAGATATTTATAGATATTTTGTCACACGTTAATCAGCAACAACACACACGTTTCTCTTCATGCAGTGTATGATGGCCAATTTTCTTTTGTGACTATTCGGTAAGAGTATATGATGCCTAGTGTTTCAAAATCTGCTCAGATGTTCATGAACAGTCATGTAGCCTAGTGTATTCAAGCCTTAAAACGTTTTCTATCAGATCAGAAAATATATATATATATATATATATATATATTTGATTAAATCTGAGAGCTTTCTGACCCTGACAGCAATGTAGCTACCATGTTCAAAGCCCAGAAAGGTAGTAAGGGCATCGTTAAAATAGTCCATGTGACATCAGTGGTTCAACGGTAATTTTATAAAGCTACGAGAATACTTTTTGTGAGCAAAGAATACAAAAACAACGACTTTATTCAACCATTTCTCCTCTTCCATTGTCAGTCTTCAACGCATGTTCGCATGTTGAACGCGTGTGCATTCCTCTGCTTGCAAACAAGACGCATTGCATCCTCATCAGAAAGCCCGGCTCCTGCATCAACCGGACCACTCGCATGCGTCATGGTACTATTTGGACACAAAAAGTATTCTTGCAGCTTCATAAAGTTAAGGTTGAACCACTATTTTACAATGTCCTTACTACATTTCTAGGTCTTGAATGTGTCCGTTGCGTTGTTGTCTATGACTATGCAGGGTCAGAAAGCTCTCGGATTTCCTCAAAAATATCTTCATTTGTGTTCTGAAGATGAACAAAGGTCTTATACGAACGACACGAGGGTGAGTAATTAATGGCAGAATTTTCATTTTTGGGTGAAGTATCCCTTTTAAGACGTTTATCAGATGTTTGTACACAGCAGATGCTTTCCAGATGAAACATTCTTTAACAAACATCTTGCAGACACATGTCCCATCTGGGGATGGCAGGTTTCTAATTGGGTACGAATTAAATATTTGAAGGATTTCAACGGATTTAAGAGTATACAGAATAAGAAAAAAATAAAACAGTGTAAGAACAAGAATATGGCAGAATTCATTTTTGGAAAGTAATAATATAATTGAAAATTATAATGTGTTGAAAAATCTAAATGTTTCTTGTCTAAATGATTCAGCCTATATTTTCAATTCAAAATTGTGAAATCGGACAAAAAAAGTAGTGTGCATCACTAGATATTCATGCTGGCCGTTGTCCAAGCTATACCTAAATCTTACTTCACACTCTTTCACCATTAAGGGCCAGATTTGCTAAACAGGGCAAATTAGCATTAGAGAGCAATTCCATAAAAGCGCCAGTGGGAGGGGAAAATTCTGCGGGTGATTTACTAACAATGTGCACATTAAAGAGCACAGACTTAACCAGATCATTTCCATAATGATCAGCACAATCTACCAAGAGCAGCGCAAATTGCCGCCTGCTTTGAGACATGCTTTTTTGGGCGTCAAATAATGCTGCAATTACCAGTAATTTGCAGAGTGCAAACTACGTTGCGTGATTTATTTTAATACTCTCCTCCCATAAATTTTGCGTCTGAATGGGGGAAACTCCAACAAATGCATATTCAGTAAGGTCAGGCGCAAAAATAACTGTGCACGCATTTTCAGCGCTAATTCTTTACTGCGCGTCTTTAGTAAAACCTGAGAGTACTATTTTAATGCAAAAAGACGTTTTGCACTGGTGTAAGCTGTTAGTAAATCTGGGCCTATAACTGAAGTGTTGCGCACTCGGCTTTTGTGAAAAGTAAAGCCTCCCTTCTTTGATCTAACTGGCCATATCAATAATTTTGACTGACTAGACCAAACCTAAATTTTAAAACTTTTTGTTATCCTAACAAACAGAGCAGCAACATTTTGTATACAAATCAAATCGCACAAATTCATATGAAATCGCCACCTCTGAAGTTTTCTCATGAGATGGGGTTGGAAAATAAAGGAAGGCCACACAGAATGACCCACCTAGCAACCCTACAGGAGCCAAAACAAACAGTCTCCCATCTGACATTAACAACGTTAGATTTTCGTCGACGCTAACGGACACAATCATTGCTTCTACAAATGACTTGAGAAGGAGATCCAGCTGGCTTATTTTTATGAGCTCCTAAACAAACGTCAGGAAAATTCCCTAAAATGTGTAATGAAGCCCACAACCACATAATCATCCAGAAAAGCCTGTCATGACATCACTAGCAGAGCGTGAGAGGGTCTGTCTGATTAGAGATATCGCTAACACATTCCTGATGGGAGAAAAATGCCCGTTCTTACTTTCCAAGAGATTTCTTTTTAACAATGGACTAGTTCATTTGTATTTATTTATTCTTTCAGTCATCAGTCAGCCTTGGCATCTGTAGCGCCTGTTCGCAAAAGCCTTGTTTAGCGCTTGGCACCTGTGCCCAGACACAAGACAGGGCACTGTACGTGAAGTCTTGCGAAACGGCCCACAGTGGTAAGTTTACACAGCTCAGATGACTGAGGAGATACCCAGCTCACAGAGTCCGCCCTTATCACGAAACATCTGATAGTACCAAATCAGCGGAGGTGGGTAAGCCTTCAATGAGGGACAGACCTCACAAGAATTCCTTCTGGAAAAGGAAACCTGCCTGAGCATGGAGGACGAGGAGAGAGAATCCATCGGAGCTTGAGTCATGCCCGACTCTTTGTATTCACGTCGTCCTGGAGATGGCCCTTCGGAGATGTGTCCTTGATCATTTGGGAGAGGATTTTATTTGCTGTCTGCTGAATATATAGCTCTTGAGGAACTACGCTTATGTTCTTAGCAGATGCTCTCTTACTACAAATGGGTTCATAAAGGACTGAAGGCCATTGACAGCAGCGTAAGCCTTGGCTGAAAAACTAAGGGTGTAGGTTTGATTTTGGCACTGGTGGGGACATAATTTCAGACGACAGACATTTAATTGTTTAAAATTATTGATATAGGGACAATTTAGTTGCTGGATATTGGGACATGTCATAGCATCCCTACTAAATTCTACGCACTTGAAAATCATAACAAGCGATGTCCGACTTTGGAAACTATAGTTCTCTCCTTAAATATGAAGAGGTCAAACAACAGATTAATGAGATACTCCAAATTTCACAAAAAGTGGTTACACTTTATTTATAAGTGTAATTATACATTTAAGTACTGAGTAATATTAATTAACTACATGTACTTACTATACAGTCAGGGTTGGGATTAGGGTTACTTGCATGTAATTATGCATAATTAACTGTTATTATAATAGCAAGTACATGTAACGTGTAACACGGACACCTTAAAATAAAGTGTTACCCAAAACGCTTATGGACTTAATTATAATAAAAGTCAAACATTGAAGTGAGTTGCTTTTTTTTTGTCACTCTTCTGATGAAGATGTCATTCACTTGTTTGGCAATGTACACACACAGAGAAATTTTGGTCAGATTTTTAAAAAATGTGGTCCCACTTTATATTAAGTGGCGTTAACGACTATGTACTTACATCAAAAAATAAGTACAATGTAATTACTGTGGTCATATTGTATTGTAAAACTCTTTTGCTGCTACTGAAGTGGGATACGGGTATAGGGACAGGTTTGGTGGTATGGGTAGGTTTAAGGGTAGGTTAAGGTGTAAGGGATGGGTCAACAGTGTAATTATAAATGTAATTACAGAAATTAATTACAAATGTAATTACATGCAGGTATTTTTAAAATATAAGTACAATGTGGCTCATGGAGGAAGAAGGGAGTGAGGCAGACGGTGCGTGCGGCTGCGGAGACACGTGGCATGAGAAGAACCATGTAGTGGATGCAAGTGTGGGTGCAGATAAGTCATATGGTTGCTATCTGATTCAGGACGCATCAATGCAGGGTCTCGGTACACCGTAAAAGGCTCATTTTTGTCGACAAGTGGGCTTTTCCTTGATTCTGATGGCCCCCCTCGGGCTGGCACAGGCTTAAAACTAGAGCGGGGTATGTCTGGCTCGGGTTTGAGTGGCAAGCGGCCTGTTGTAGGTGGGTTTTCAGGGTGGTGCGGTTTATGTTTGGACACCTCAGGAGATGTATTTGGTTTGGGCTTGGAGGATTCATGAACGCTGTGGGTTTTTGACTTGATGTCAGGTGAAGGATTGCACTTGGGCTTGAGAATGTCAGGGGATGAGTTGGACTTAGGTTTGGGCAGGTCAGGGGAAGGACTGAGTTTATGGGTTTTCTTGATGTCCTCGGTTAACGAGGCATTTTTAATAACCATAGATGTGTACTGCTGCTGGAGCTTCCCTCTCTCGCCCAGGGCTGCTGACTCACTCACCGATGTCACGGGCCTTATGACCTCAGAGTGGGTGAATTCGATTTTACCGCCTATGCTGCGAGCATTCTGCTGCTGCTCGCCATCCGGCCTCCTGCACTCTGTGTGGGAGGTGTTTAGCACCAAATGTCTGGATTCAGGGACATAAGCATCACACTTCTGCGATGCCAGCAGGGCCGATACGGCTTCAGAGTTTTCTCTGGAACTAGACTGCGTGTTGGCATCCTCTGTGATATCAATCACGCAGTTGGGCGTGTGCGTCCGAGGTGTTCCGATGCCATAATGGTCCGTGGGGAGGGTTTTCACAGTGCTTTTCATCTCGACAATGCAGCTTTGTACCTCTGTCGGTCCAGAGGCTTGGTTTTGTGTACAGGAGGCCGGAGGAGTCAGCGGAGATCTCCTTTCTCCTGACCTCTCGCTCTCTGCCAGCTGAGCCACCTCCATGGCCACTGGCTTTCTGCTTTTATCCTGCATCTCATCCCAGGGAGATAGCCTGTTGATTACACTCAACTCATCCATAGGCTTGGATCCTTGGGACTTCTCCTCCTCCTCCTCCTCTGGAACTTTTGAAGTGCTCTTGCATTTGAGCTCATTCTCTGAACTGGGCTCCGATGAGGAGTCTATGCTCCGCTTATTAGAGTTCTCAGAGTCGCTGCTCTCAGAGAGGTCAGACGTCTCTGTTTTGAGCCGCTTGAGACCGCCCTTCTTGTCCTCTTCATCTGCTTTCCTCCTCTTGTTTGTCTGCTTGCTTTTGTTTTTAGAAGAATCTAGACAGAAAAAGAGACCAACTCTGTCAGGAAGAACTTTCAACACAGGCACAAAACGTGCCACCAGCAAACATTTCCATGCAAGCTGAGTGCACATGAAACTCAATCCAATTGATTATTCAAGTACGGATCAGGATGATGTCATTTTGTACTTAGGTTAAAGGCTGATTGAATCTTAAGTGCTGCATTAGAAGTGTGATGGATGGGACTCTGGTAGAATTTATGCACACTTAAAATGTCCATTTCACTACAGTGGCTGCACTCACCTCATCTCTCAAAGACCCAACACCCTGACCAACACTGTACTGCAGGAATTATGATGGAAGAATCTAAACGATCTTTTACCAGACAGCCATTCGGCCAAAAAGCTAGCACTGAACCTATCCAGTAGAAGGTTTCGTCAACTTAAATATATAGCAATAGACCGTGCCAAACATAATAGCCTCTGTATAACATAAAGCCATAATAGGGGAAAATCCAATCAATCTAGAAGAGATTCATTATGTTTTAATTCCTCAGAGTGGGGTGCTGCAATTACCGTTTCATTTCCCATCAAATTCCAAACATGACTGAATCAAAGCAATTCAGTCACAGATCTTTAGTCCTTTAAGCATTATTTATGAAAACATTTAGCACAAGTAATAGAAAACTCTGTTATATTCACGTTTATTTTCTTCATGACTCATAGACCTACTTGCCAGCTTTCCTTGTTAGAAACACAAATGCATACTTCAAGCAAAAGCACCATAAAGATATTTACATTTACATTATAATTGTCTCATTAGTAGTATGATTACTGTAACAACGATCAGTGTTTTACCTTTTCCTCCACTGTCCGATTTTTCATCTTTGATCTTCTCATCATCTGGAACACTACTGTCAGAGCCTTTCCGACGTGAGGATCGCGAGCCACGCTGTTGACCTGGTGAGGACTGCTGCTGCTGGTGTTGCTGAGATAGCTGCTGCTGAGCATGCTGGGATTGTTGCTGCTGCTGCTGAGCCTGAGAGGCCTGTTTGGGGGTGGAGCCAGAGGAATTCATCACGGGTCTGGGGCTATTGGCCTGGGCACGCGTGTAATGACCCTGAAAAAAAACACAAAAGGATGCACAAACAGCAAACACAAGCATGAGAGGGCTTATAATGGATTTAGGTTAGAGAGAGTGAAAGAGAACTTTTAAGTAGGGATGCACCGATACCGATACTGGTATCGGTATCGGGCCCGATACTGAGCTCCTGTACTCGTACTCGTACTCGTTAAAATGCCCCGATACCAAATGCCGATACCACACAGCATGTGATAAGTGCCATATTCAGATAAAGAAACAAGACAACAGAACAACAGACAGCAGAATGGAGTTATTAGAGATTAAGGATGTCTA